>SMSQ01025730.1:0-47483 GCA_019453375.1 Ctenoplectra terminalis
GGTTTGAATTAAATTCGGGAATGGTTCCAAAGTACCTATGATTTTAAATTAGAGTTGCGAATGAATCAAGATTTCGTATTTTTAATTAGAGTTGCGGAGAAATACTGATCGTGGTTGCTTTCAGCGTTGCGAGTAATAAAATCGCGATCGTTCTTCCGAATTTTTTATTACGAATTAAGGTTTGTTTGCTTCGGGAATATTAAAGTAATTTGATAGCGTTGCGATAATAATTTTCGCGCTTTTCTTTTTTATTTTAGAGTAGTACTTCCAATTGTAAAGATATTTGTCTTTGAGCAATTCATTTTTAAACAGTGTCGCGACTTGTAAATATCGCGAATATTTTGAATTAGCTTCTTTTTCTTGTTAAAGTATGATAATTTTCATGTTAGTTTAGGTATTAAATTTAAAATAGTGTCTCGTTGATCAAATTATCGCGTTTTTTTAGTAGAGTCGCGACTGTGTCCCAATTTCTTCCACTGAGGTGGAAATCTCTTCCTGGATCCAGAGCCGTGGAGTTGCGTATTCTAAAAGTATGGGTGCACAGATTAGTGTTGCGTTAATAAATAAAGCAGTTCACTTTGGCTGCTTTCGATAGAATTTTTTAATTAGCACTTTTTTTTTAATTTCTTTAATTGTGCAGATAAATTAAGTAAATTAGGATTGCACGTAACGAAGCACCCTTCCGTGATTGATTTTGAAATATTTACTATTGGTGTTTCGAAAGAGAAATAATGTTCCACTCACGGTTTTGTTCGGGTTTACGAGTGGATGATCATTATAGAGTAGCCCTTCTGGTTACTGTCCCCCTTTTATTCTTTCGTCGAACAGTTGAGCATTTGTTAATAGAAATAGGTCTGTTCTGTACCTCGTCCGTGCTGTAATTTCATTCAAATTGTTAAAAGAAACCCTCCACAACCAAGAAATTGTTCTACCATCTGGCGGTAGAGAGTGTGGAACTATTCGGTAGATGTCTGTGGTTGCAGATAATGTAGGTAGTGCACTTTGTATTGTATCAGAATCCTTACTTTTCAACTGATAGTGGAGTATCTTGTGAAATCATGGATGAGTGGTGTACAAATGGTTCCTGATTCCATCGTTTTGTGCCAGGGTTGAAAGTTAGTCGATTAAAATAAGGAATTCGAATTTTTATACTAGTTTTTCAAACGTAGCAGTTTTCATTTTGTTTTACACGTATTAATATTGGATTTTCACCCTTAGTTGTTTATTATTCATCAATATATCAGTGTCTAGAAGTAGATGACACGTGTTGTAAAAACTTTTACCCTTAAAATTATTAATAAATAATAATCTGTTTGCAAATTTTAAGCAATGGTAATTTTTAAAGGAAGAAACAAAAATTAAAAGAAATAAATATTATTTGGAGTAAACATTTCATTATTTAGTGTATATAAATGAATTTATGGTTAATTACTGTATTAAATATTAAATATTATTACTCTTAGAAATGAAATAGTTATCGTTAACGATGCATAGACGTTTTCAACAGCACGAAATAACTTTTATTTTCATTAACATATGTTATGCCTTAATTCATTAAACAATGTACCTAAATTTTTATTTCTATAATTCCATTATATTAAAAAAAAAAAAAAAAACTGTATTAATATGTCTACCAAAAACATTTTTAATTCAAAGTGTACCGTATAAAAAATATTAAATTGTATACTCCCTTTCAGCTATCAGGTGACATAAAAATAAAAAAAAAAATTAATAAAAATGAACTTACCATAATTTTCACCTATAATTTTCGTATTTATTTCCATAATAATAAACGAAATGATTAATTTGTCGAGATACAATTAATCGACTTCCATTTCTCGCGTTTGCGTTAAAATCTAAATACAACGTTTTGTTTCTATAAATCAAAATATTGCAAGATTGTAATTATTCCTTAAAAATATAATAACTGCTTCCTGTTAACGTCAGCATCCCCTCGCGATATCTGGCTTCGTTTCCTAAAACGGCGTAAATGTATTATCACGTTAAATCAGAATAGAATATCAGCAACGGTTTATTCGAGATAATGAAACTCCAATTAAAGCGGATTATGGTAACATAAATTGTAAAAATGTGACGTAGAATACTTCTCGCAGTTCCGTGTTATAATTAGCAAAGTGAAAATTTCAACATCATCAATCTGACGTCAGTCCATTCTTGCTTTCTGCTCACGAGTTCAATATCTGCTTCACGACCGTTTTTCGTGAAATGAGACGCATTTTTTTTTTTAAATTGCTTTCTATACATCAGATATCTGCTGTTTGTTAATTACAGAAAAATAATTTAACCCTTTGAACTCGATTTGTTTTCAATCTTATTGCGCTTAAATTTGCATTTATTTTAAGTCAAGTTAAGTAAGCTTACGCAGAATGGTAAAATTTAGTGTTTTTTTATTTATTTATTAGGGTTAGGTTCGGGTTAGTTCGACCACATTTTGAAAAGAAGCCACTGTTGATTTCTGCTATTTCGTGTAAATAATTTAGCCGTTTAAATTTAAGTAATTTTTTAAATATTTCTTGGGATGCAAATAGGTCTGCTTTAATCGTCGGCTGTTTTAATGTTAAAACAGCTTCTCATTAATTCATTTCTTCTTCTCTCATTAGCTTCTCAACATTAATATCTCTGCGCTTTTGAATTTTTAAGTTAGCTGACTCGTTTTTTATAATTAATTAGACTTATTCCACGCCACACAAAATAATAAAAATCAGAGATCGACTGTTGAGAATTCATATGTTCCACATCATGTATAGCTCTAGGGATGATACAGAGATACTATCGCACTTACTAGCACTAGAACTACCGAACCAGTCGAAATGACTGGTTCATAATTTCTTACAGAAATTTATTCTTTTAGAAATTTACAATAATGAATTTTTGTGGATTTTCCGTAATTTTTTGTAAAAAGTATGTACGAAAAATTGTTACCCTTATTATAGGTATTTTTCGAAATACCTATCATTTTTATTTCTTTGGTACAAATAACTCTGTTTTAATCGCCAGTAGTTCTAGTGTTAGCCTTCTATAGCAAATCCTCTCTGAAAGTTCTCTCTGTACAGTGCTCGAATTCAGCTCTCTGTACTGCTCTCTGCGAGATTCCATGTGTTCTTGAAGTCGTGCTCTCTCTATCTCAATCATACGTTAATCACAGTTCTCAGACTATAACATTTATTCCAACATAGACATTTTATTTATTATTTGTATTTTACTTACTATTCTCTCGATCACAAAGGCTCACACGCATGTTCCTCGCATGTTTCGATATACAGTACCGGACCAATGATGTTTCTTAACACTGGAACTACCAAAGTGGTCAAAAAGACCCATTCCTAATTTTTTACGGAAATTTTATAAATCGACTATGGCATCTCACAGCCTCGTGAATCTAATTCTTAAAAAAAAAGAAAGAAATAACGTCAAAATAAAAATAATATTAATCCATCTTAAATTCGTTTCTAAGATAGCAAAATATATTTTTTTGGCAGGTGATCTAAGACTTTTGCACAGTACTGTAAATCCGTGACGTTACCACGACAACAAAGAAACAGAATAACGTCAATATCCCGATTCATTTGTCCGCTACTCTATCATACCTGCACAGACGTCTCTGGTTATAACACATTTTCACGCGAAGAATTCCTTTTACGGTTCACGAAAGGTCGTTTCAGAAGAAGCGCGTGTTGGACGCAACGCCTGAATCAGTCACTTCCCATTTCCTTATACACAAAGTTAAACAAAAAGAGAAAAAAGAAAGGAATTACAGGAATAAACTATCTTCTGAGAAAATAATTTCGCCCGTTTTTCACATTCCATTTGTTCTGCAAGACTGTATTAATCGGAATCCTCGATCGATACTTTGTATTCTATTTCGTTCCTCCACGAACCGCTATAATATCGTTGCAATAATTCTGATTTCTGCAATTATCATAATTAACGTTCCTCTAGTTGCCGCGTCATTACCCTCCTTTCTTCCATTCCCATATTTCCATGCACCATGAGTCAGCCGGTCACTTTTACCTCTTGTTCGGATCGGACGAAAGTTGCCACGGTATCTTGTTCGATAGGTCGATCGGATCGTTCGATCACCATAATTGTAGTGTTGGATGGAAGAAGGGCCTCTCGGTGACTAAAGTAAGGTTGGAGAAAAGTGTCTCTAAGTATTATGATGTTAAATGTTTCTCTGTGGAATTGTTTCAAAACTCTCCATCATATTTTTCATTCGTAGTCGCTGTGTTGTAATAGGAACTGAGAAGTTGAAACTGTAAAAGATGCAGGGTCGGATTAGAAATTTAGCAGACGTAGCAGATGCTGGGTAAAATTTTGTAAGAGCCTTGGCTATCGTTAAAAAGATATTTTTGCTTCGAAGAGGTGTTTTTTTTTAAATATTTCGAGAAACAAAATATCGTAGAAAATCTTTCTGTAAAATAGAGCTGTCTGGTAATATTTGCTGCAGGCTCCGCGCTGGCTTGATCCGCCTCTGAAAGGATATAAGTGTCGAAGAAGTGGGACAGGATTTTTTCTTAGTAGAAATGGATGCGAATTTTATGTAAAATACCGTGGAAACATAATTTATTTTGACTGCTGAGGCTATTACAAGATGGAGACATAGAGCTGGTCTGGATTTTCAGTTACTAGAAATAGATTTAATATCAAAGACGACATGAAATCTAATTTTAATGATTCTGACAACGTTCATAGCGTAGTAGAATTTTTCAAGCAGATAAATCTTTTGAATTCTTTATAAGTGAATATGTACACTTTCGTATATAAGTTATCGGACACTTAACAAATTTAACCCTTTATAGCCCGAATTTTGTTTGCTTATTGGAGAAAAAATTACGATTGATTACGGTTTTTCACTTTGATTTGAAAATGTTTTGACTAATAATTACCGTAGATGGATCGTGGTGTCGCTACAGTAATACAGTAATCAAATTTAATAGTGCAGTGACAACTAAAGAAAATTAATTTTTTTAAATATAGATACATCAGTTTGTAACTTTTAAGTCACACGGTCCCATAGAGAGTTAAAATATATAATAATATTAATAAAATATATAATCTATAAAATAGAGAGAAAAATTTATGTTACAGTTAAAAAAAAAAGTGAACGTACAAAGAACAATCAAGTTAACCCTCCATGGTCCGAATTTTGTCCGATCATAGAAAAAATTACGATTGATTACAATTTTTCGCTTCGACTTCAAAATTTTTAAACTAACAATTCCTACAGATGGATCGCGGTATCGCTACAGTAATACATTAATCATATTTCACCCTTTGTACTCCGTACGATTCTTTGTCACCGAAGAAAAGAAGTTTTATTTTGAACGGAAAAAATTACTATCGCCTGTGAAAGTACTTGTTTTTATTCATTTTACAAATATCACTTTTCCTCTGGTAAACGAAACATAAATTTTTAATTTTCTAAATCATCATGGTGCGATATCTTTGGAAATTGAGCGTGATCGTGTTGAAAGCAGAATGTCTCCGTAGCGGAGCCAAAGAAGCGCAAAGGGTTAATAGCACAGCGATGACTGAACAAAATGAATTTATGTCGCACAGCGTCACAGAGGGTTAACTCGCAATTAACCGTTTGAGTCCCAAGGAGTATTGAAAAAACACTATCGAAAAATCCCGAACAGCGCAACCGCGCTTTCTCTAAACGAGTACGAAAAGACCCAGGCGGCGCGATAGCGCTTGTCTTAATGCATCGCGAGGAAAAAAATTATAAGCGTTACTCTCCGTTTAAATTGTTCGTAACACAAAAAATATTTTTAATTTGTAATTCGTTATTTTATGAAATACATCTGTATTATTATATACGCGTACCGTAAGTTTATAAATATTTCAAGTTTTGTTCGATAAAAATTATTGACAAGATAACGATGAAATACAAAATGTTTTATCTGTATTATTTACATTAAAAAAAGGAGCTGTGCGATGTACGTGCGTCAGTAAATCTGAGCGCGCTGCTTCGACAGTCGGTGACTGCACCGTCAGTTGTCCACACCTCTCGAAATGTACTGGAATTTTTCGACACAAAATCTGAAGAGCGCGATCAAGCTGCTCGGGACTCAAACGGTTAACCCTTTGCACTTGAAGTTCTTTTTCATTCATATTACCAGCAACTCGAAGCAGTTTCAGTGAAAAGATCATATTTGTATATGTAAAGAAAGTATACTTTCTTTAATGGGTATTTGTATTTGCCGCGCTTCTTATACTGCGCGCGCCAACTGTTTATAGGATAATATAAGAGAGCACGCGTGCACAATAATATAGAAAGAGAAATAGAATTTATAATATTTAAGAGTAAAAAGGAAAAAGAAATAGTGAGTGTAAATGAAGAAGAGATAATAATAGGCTTTAATTGTCGTTTCTTAATTTACAGAGAAACAAATTCTAGCCTATTACTAATCCCGACCCATTATAGTGTTTTTGTCTTATATATATATGTAAATGATGCGCGCATTCAAAGGAAAGACATCATTGTACGTTATTATTTTTTTTAAATTGATCATAGATTCAAATGTTGTGGTATATAAGAAAACAAAAAACTATAACATTATTACATTTTGTAATCGTCCAAGGTGCGATACCTTGAAGCCCTCAAATGGTTAATTACGAATTTATTGTAAAATGTTAACTTTCTAAATTTTGACTTCTATTTTCACTGTCAATAAAAACTGATCCGATCAGCCTCGGTCTAGCCTGTCTTTCTGATTTTTTCCACTACGAATAGGTATACTTGAACCTAATCGTCGGTAGTTCTGCTGTTAATGTCCATCACTAGAGTGTCGACTAACGTTCTATTTTTAAGCAGTTCCGTGGAAGCACAATTCTTCCTTACGATGGACTTTCTCCGCCCGTTTCCGTAGAACGTATCCTTTTTTCTCGTCGCGCCTTTCGAATATCATCGAGGAACTTTCCTCGTCGAGGGTACGCAGTACGTTTTTTGGCACACCGTGTTACACAGCCTGCGTGGTCGATCGATTCCTCACTATCAGTCAATCTTCCGACTTTATCGTTTAATTTAATTTAATTTCCGGCTGCGTTCGATTTCCGAGGCATTGCTCCTTTTCGAAGTTTTATAGAAAAAATCCTAAAAAGCTGTAACCGGTGAAACGTTTGGAAAGGAAGCAGCAAAATGATTACTATTCCGCTTGTTTTCCGGTGGATTACAGGAAAAAAATGTTTCTTAAGTCACCATGCGTGTCGATAAGAGCCTCTCGTTGCAAGATTTTTCAGTATTTCTTGGTAGCTCTTGGAAATTAAGCAATCGAGGGATTAGTGAAAATACGTCGAGTATGTAATTTATTTGCCTTTTTTGTTCTGGTTTGTTTGCTCGAGGTATAATGCGCTAAAAGTTTGATCATTTTTACGTAATTCACTTTGTTTTAATTGGAAAGGCACGGAGATTGTTTTTACGCGAAATAATTAAGAAGTTTTAAGGAATCAGATTCTTTTTTTTTTTTTTTTTTTCATACTTCGTTTGACGCGTGTGTAACAAATTAGTAATTTTGTTCCTTCTGTTACGAGAAATATAATCACTGTTTACGTAATTTTTAGCATTATATCATGCAACGTGTCAACGTTAGAATATGTCAATGAGATTAAGTAGGTAGAAATGGTTCGTGTAAAGTTGTGTCTGAAGATAATCTGTGGAAGAGTTATGAGGGTTCGAAGATTTTTATTATTTTGGTACTTATTCAAAATTTCTTATTTTTGCAAAAATCCAGGCTTACGTTTGTCAAACTAATAATTGTTGATATTTTTCGAATATAAACCATTAGAGTCTTGATACTTAACCCTTTCGCTACGAAGGTCGTATATATACGGTCTCAGAAATTGAACAATCCTTTACTAAAACCGTACATGGACATCTATAGCACAAAATTATTTTTATTTTCATTCAATGTGTTGTAACATAATTCATTGCACAATGTATCTAAATTCTGATATGTATATTTTTGTTATATCCACAAAAATTATATCGATCTATAAATATAGCAGTAGCGTTTTTAGTCCTTAGAGCACCGTAGTGAAAGGGTTAAAACGCCGGCCATTTTGTTGAAAATTTTTTCTAAAGTATAGCAATCACGAGTTTTGTAGAAATATGCATTTTTAGAAATAAAATAAAATAACTCTTGCATAACACGAAATTTCTTTTCAAAAATTTTACATGATCTTGATGAAGAGTTCAATTTACTAAATTTGAAGATGAATATTTAAGCGTGTTTAGAGCTTTTATGTGTTGAGAACAATAAATAGTAATTTTTAGATATGAATATGAACTTTTTTGGCTCGCTTGACCTCATTATCATGTTGTATAAATTTCGTAATATAAAATATAAAATATAGAATATAGAATATAGAATATAGAATATAGAATATGGAATATAGAATATAGAATATGGAATATAGAATATGGAATATAGAATATAGAATATAGAATATAGAATATAGAATATAGAATATAGAATATAGAATATAGAATATAAAGCATAAAATAGTTTATTGCTTAGAATTTCTTGAAAAATACAGTTAATAGGCATGATTAAAAAAATATGAAAAATATTGAAAGGAAAAAGTACCATCTCAATGCAATTTTATCTATCTTTTTTTTAAAACTATCATTAAGTATTGACCTCGACTATAAAGTAGACCAAACATGATCAAATTGACGCAATTAGTAAAAGAACGCAGCGTTGCAAAAGAGCATAACCTCTGAGCTGATTCATACATTCATTTGTTAAAACCGTACAGATTGCAAAACATAAAGCATAACTGTACATAAAATACTAAATTAATTAGCAGGATTATTAAAATTAGAAAGGGGTTGCCTAATGCTCACGCGGACGTTGCGAAATAAAATTCACACGTGTTACGTATCTTTTTAATTCGAAATCGATAGCATTTGTACAATGGAAACGATAATGTTTCATTACGATTGTTGCGTATCTTCTTAATTCGAAATCGATAACATTTCTACAATGGATACAATAACGTTTGATTATTATTCGAGGGAAAAGAGGTCGTTAATAAATCATCGGTTTGCTTGAAATAGAAATTGACGAAGAAGTAAAATATTGTGTTTCGTTCGTCGGTGTACTTCAGGTTAACACGAAAACTTCCTGCTTTTGTGTTTCTGTTTCTCTCGAGAGGTACGTGTCGTAATGAAGGTAACGAGGATCTGGCAATTTCGAAAATTACTGTGATTTTTCAGGCCCGGCAAAGAAAGAGTCGTGGTTGCCCCTTAGAAGTCTGGTTTATGAGGTTCTTAGAGTTCGTTTAGAACGTATTACTACTCCCTTCCATAACGTTCGCGTAATATCCTCTAATTTTGCTCGCGTTGCTGACATTTTTTTCACACGGATCGATTTAATAAATTTTCGCCTCGGCTGTCAGTTCTGCGAACTGTGTTTTCGCAACGACAAAGAACATTTTTGGAAATCATGTTCGGAAGGATTGTTATTGAATGTGTTACGTTGGTCAGAATGTTCGTGCCGGTTTTAACCCTTTCCGGTCTTCTGTCGAGCCAGACTCGACATTTTACCTTTGTTCCATCGTTTACAGTTTTGGGATACGAAACATATTCTTTTACATTAAAATATTATTTGATGGAAAATTTTCTATCTATTGGGTTGTCCGGAAAGTTGGTGCCGATTTTCGGTAGCTGCCATTGGAACAGGTCTGAATATGTCGGAATGATTGAAATCAAATCACACGCGTACATATTCTAAAGAGCGACACTTGAGGCATCTTTGGACAAAATTTTGGTTAGGATAGATTCATTTTCGTTAGTTTTATACGCTATTAACAGTAAAACTACCGACGATTAAAATAGACTTACTTGCAGGGAAGAAATCGAAATGATAAGTATTTGAAAAAATACTTATATCAGGGGTAATAATTCTTTGTGAATATTTCGTTTAAAAAATTATAGAAAATCCTTAAAAATGCGCTACTGTAAATTTATAAAATTTATAAAATTGTCATTTTGACTGGCACGGTAGTTCTAGCGTTAAATATGGAAAAGTTTTTCTCCGAAAAACCTAAGAAGCTTTGGAAGGTTGGGATATTCGAGTTACGCGAGAGACGGAGAAAGGTTATAGAACAAAATGGAACATATATGATTTAATAAATGTATAAGGACATTTGAATGTGTTTGAAGTTTCCTTAAAAATCGGCACGAACTTTCCGGACAACCCAATAGATATCTTATTGGTAATGAGAATGTGAAAATTCAGCCAAATAATTGACAGTTTTTAAAAGTATATTATTGAATATGAACTAGTTAAGTTAAAGTGTCGAAAGTGGTTCGGACCGCAAAGGGTTAATCGTTTTATGTTAACCCTTTGCGGACGAATGTCGCCGCTGCGGCGACATTATAATTTGATTCCTAAGTCGAATTGTCGCCTCTACAGTGACAAACGAATAGGAGATGCCAATGCGAAGTTTCATCGACCATTTGTCTGTTTTCTATTTTATTGTCTGCCCAATTGTTTAGATATTTTATTTTTAATCTCGTTCCATATTGAAATTATCCTCCACCTGTCACGAATCGGAGTCGAAAGAGTGCTCGTCGGCAAAGGGTTAATAAAAAGCGATTTATTTTTAGTTTTTATTCAATAACGCATCGTCCATGAAAGTCACCTTTTGTTTTTAAGATTTGAACTGAACTTAACACTAGAATTACCAAAGTGGTCAAAACGACCCATTCGTAATTTTTCACAGAATCTTTATAAATTATCTACGGTGCCTTTGAGTAGATTTTCCGCGATTTTTTATTAAAAATATAGATAAGCTTTTGTCTAAATTGCATCACATATTATTTTGTATACTTTCCACTTTGATTTCTTCGGTAGAAATAAGTATACTTTAATCGTCGGTCTAGTGTTAATTGCATTTCAAAGCGCTGGAAGATAATTGTAGTTAAAAACTGTACGAACTTATTGACCGACCTAATATTTGAATTTTGATGACAAGTATGTAGAGCGTATATTTTGATTATATATAAAATTTGAATTAAAAAGGAAGCTGTTGTACTGATTCTAATGATATCAATTGATGAAAATTTTCGAGGGTAACAATGCTCTTTTATATTGTATTATTGCTTGAAAATATTAAGTAAACATTCCGTTATGTGGAAACCTCTTACTTATAAATGTAGCATTTATTATTAAAAAATAAAATTGCATTGTGAGAAATGCAAGTGTTAAGTTCTTTTACATTAGGGTAGAGGCGAATTGGGTCATTTTCTTTTGATAGTGAAGAAATATTTTAAATTTAAAATAAGTCCTAATAAATAAAAAATTAGAAATAAGTAAGGTGAACTGTTAACCCTAATATTAATAATATTAAATTATTACTAAATAAACAATATTAAAATAAGTCCTAATAAATAAAAAATTTGAAATAAGTAAGGTGAACTATTAACCCCAATATTAATAATATTAAATTATTACTAAATAAACAATATTAAAATAAGTCCTAATAAATATAGTCTTAATAAATAAAAAATTTGAAATAAGTAAAGTCACCTATTAATCCCCTGACGTATTTAATTAAAACTATTTCTCATCTGGCTCCGATTCAATTTTTTTTCACATATTGCTATAAGAAGTGTTTAAAAATAAAACAAGTTTTCTTACTGCAAAACAATTAAAATTTATGCAATTTAACCGTAGCACAAAGAAATTCGATTGTCATGACAAATGCTAACTCGTCATTATTCATTTCGTCCTGAAATTACCACGAGTTGCACTCGTCGTTTCAGGTCAAGGCGTTAAATGTAAAGTTATAATTCTAAATACAATATAATTCAAAAATATAATTATAATTTAAATAATAAATTGTGATAATATGATAAGATACGAATAATAAAAATATAATTTAAATAATAAATTGTGATAATATGATAAGATACGAATAATAGAAATATAATTTAAATAATAAATTTCGTAAAACGTTTGCTAGAAAGTGTTTAAAGAAAATTGCAAAAATACAACACGTGGTACAAAACAAAATAATTCCAGAAGCGACCCAATAAAATGTTGTTCTCCGTGAAACCGATCGCGTATGTTTCCATTGAATCACATAACTCGTTCTCGAGAGGTGAGGATGAATCTGAAGATAAGCCTCGTAATTTACAGTCTGTCCTGTTGCATTTTTATGGAGTTGAAAGTTCAGGGACAGTACGTAAATAGCTGCTTGTTTCGATACAAGAAAGTTTTTCATCGAACCTCGATTACCTCATTGTTACTTTCCGTCGCTGTTGAGGGTACACGAATTTTTATTTCACCTTTTCGAATACTTTTATAGCTATTATTAGCCCTCGCCAATAAGCGTAATTTGTGCCAATTATGGGAAATCGTTTGCACGTTATAAAGTTAGTCGTATGCAATCTATATGCAAAGCAGTTGCTTGCGACACACATGAGAGAATGGCTTTTGTCTTTCTTCTTAAGTCATTACATCCTGATTTATCGATAACGAGACTTTGAGATTCTTTGAAATTCTTTGAAATTCTTTGAAATTTTATCTCCTATTCCTCTTGGAACAATTATAATTAAAACCATTTTCATGAATATATTATAGTTACAGATTTGCGTGTATTTGTTTCCTGTTATGATTTGTATTACATATTGTGTACGTTTTATACAAAATATTTAAAAAATTCTTAAGGAAATACTTAATCAAAAATTAAAAAAAAAAGAAAAGATTCAGAAGAATCATTTCTCTTTTATTAATCATTTCTAATTATAAAAATATAAGATTTTCTGAATAATTCAGGGTAATTTTTTTTTTTAATTCTTAGCACTATTTGATTTTGATATTTCAATAGTATATTGCTGCTTCTTTTCAGAAAATGTAAAATCGTTTCTTTTTTAATTCCATTTTGAGCCATTTTCTCAGGATTTTAAAAATTAAGCTCAATGAAACATTTCACGGCGATTTCAAAGAAATTTCTGAATATTCTGAATATTCTGAATGCAGTATGGAAAATAATGTCTATATTGTGAGAAAATAATCTTCTTTTGAACAATTTTCATCGTTTTGTCAATTTTAACCCTTCGCACTCGGCTGGCGCCGCTATGGCGACACGCATAATTTTCTTCAGAGATTATGTTTTCAATTAGATTCTATATTTTCATAATTTCAAGCGCTTCTTTTATCTTAAAATAAAAGTAAATTAACCAAATAAATGAGAAATCGTAAACATTTATAATTTTCTTTTTCTCTTTCCAAAAGAACACTTTAAGTTTTCGCAATAGTCCTTTGAAACTTATAAAAGTCTTCGAGTGCAAAGGGTTAATCATCTGATTTTGAACAATATTTTTACCCACCATTTAACCATTCTTCTAAAAGATATATATAAAAAATCTTGCATTCAATTTATTCAGAGTTATTAGTAAAAATAGAATTGGTAAACATTGTTTCAGTAGTTTTGTAGAAAATGTATCGCGAATTTCGGAACTTTCACTTAAGGATGATGTTAGGTTACGAATCTTCTTAAAATTTAAAAAGCATTTCATTTCGTTTCATAAATATGTATAATTATAATAGCATAGACAAGATTTTATTCTACTAAAAATTAGCGTATCTATTTAAAATCTTAAGCTCTATCATGGATTATAATATACCAATTATTTAAAAAATAAGGACATTAAAACAAAAAAAAAAGAGAAATTGAAAAGCTGTATACATTATAATTCCCAAGCAATAGAATCATAAAAAAAATTATTTATAACTCTTTTATTTTTTTTAAATACTATATAAATAAGAAGAAATATTTTCCTTTGTTATGTTTTAATCGAGAACAATTATTCGATGCGCGAAAAACCGGTTTCATTGATTTCATGATTTCTTTTGCAGAAAACTGATTGAATAACAAGTCCTAATTTTGTGATAATTAAACCGCGGTATGCGACAATTTTCTCGTATCACGTGCACACTACGTATTCACTTTTGTCGTTAACTCAGACGGTTAAACAATTTCGTTTTGTTATTAAGCAACTCGAATTCAATTAAAAATTTGTTTTCTTGAAAATAACAAAACACTTTCGATTAATAATTCATTTTACATTATTATTTTCTACTTTTTACATGATTCTTATATTAAAGAAACCAGATAGAATTTTCATTTATGAAATTTTCTATGCTGCTATAAATTCTTTACATCTTACCAATATTATTTAATCTTTGAAATTAATTGACAAGATACATAGAAAGAAGAATTATGAGAGATGGTTTTATTCGTTCAAAGTGAAATTTATCAGGAAATGGAATCTACATACAACACGAAGCGCCACAAAAGATATTTTATGTAATTGAAAATATTTTCCCACTCGTAAAAGATACGTTTTTCACGATAACACTATTTTACGTATATCGTTAAAATTTTTTTCTAGGAAATTTTACTTTCACCTACATTTTCTAGCACGTCTATTTTCGATAGTAAACTGCGCTTAGATATATTTTCAAAAAACTTTCCTAATCTTATTGGTACAATTCATATATTCTTCTTTTTTTTTTTTTTAGTTGAATAAATTCAGAGCTAGTGAAAATGAAAATTTTTGTTTTAATTGAACAGTTAATTGAATGAGAAACGACCTAAGGAAAAATCCTTGCCAAATAGGATTACTTGTAACGAGCAAACGTTCAATTACTAGAATTACTTTAATTAGAAAGTAATAATTATATAGCATTTTTCGAAGAACTAATTATGACTTATAATACTTTGTAGTATTCTTTTTTGTTTATTATTAACACTAGATCTTCCATAGTGGTCAAAATTACTTATTCGTAATTTTTCAGAGAAATTTTATAAATTAAATATGTCTTTTGTAGGATTTTTATAAATTAAATATGTCTTTTGAAGGATTTTTATAAATTAAACACGTCTTTTGGAGGATTTTTATAAATTAAATATGTCTTTTGGAGGATTTTTATAAATTAAACACGTCTTTTGGAGGATTTTCCGTGATTTTCTGTTAAAAATATAAATAAATAAATCTAGCTTAGAATATGTATTTTTTTTTCTAAATTTTTGGTCTGATTTCTTCAGTAGAAATAAATATACTATAGTCGTCGACAGTTCTAGTGTTAAAAAGGAAATTAAAATAGTTTAAAATTGCAGTCGCTTCTGATTCAGTTGTTTCTGTTTCAGCATTTATATACTGATCGATTAGGTACATATATTTTATCGTTGTTAGGTTCTAGTATGATTACAATGATTGCAATAATTTTGTGGCGTCGAATTGAAAGAACTTAACACTAGAACTACCGTACCGGTCAAAATGACTGGTTCGTAATTTCTCGTAGAAATTTTATAAATTTACAGTGGCGCGTTTTTAGAGATTTTCTATAATTTTTTGCAAAAAGTATGCACAAAGAATTATTACTCTTGTTATAAGAATTTTTTCAAATACTTGGTACAAATAAATCTATTTTAATCGTCGGTAGTTCTAGTGTTAAAGGAATGATTTAATTAGGTTCTTTTGCATAATATTTAATTTTATTATGCAATATTTTATGTATTTATCGAGAAGCATAGCTCTGTGAAAATATTTCGTAAAGAATGTCGAATTTTTAATTAATCTTCAATTTGTTAAAAAGGTACTGTTTTGTTAATTTATTCCAAACGAAGTACTGTAATTAAAATTCGGTTCTTCTGCAATTTTTTTTTTGTATTTAAATTTACTTGTATATTATTAAATTGAAGAACAAAGTAGTTTAATTCAATGTTTATTAAAATTGTCAAAATTATCAGTTAGAAATTTTGAAAAGTAGCGTTAATATTTCATAACTTGTCTTACGCGTCATAAATATTTCTAGTTATATTTACTGGATTTTCATGGCTGAAGTGTAACATGTACTTCTATTTTTTAATTTTAATTTTCAAATAAAGGATAATACTTTCCTTTTATTAAGTATTTGATTTTAATCGAAAAGGAAGTATTTTTCCAAAGGCATCCCGAAAAATTTGCATGTACGCATTCAATGAATAAAATATTGTTATTCGTTTAACGTAGGATAAACAACGACATTCTTTATGAAAACGTCATCCCAAAAAATTAAAAGAAACACAGCGTAGTACTTAATTCTTTTTACAAATTACATCAACAATAGAATTTGGTTATTCATTAATTCCTCTGCTCTGAGAAATAATTTTTCGAAATTGTACTTGTATATATATAAAAAAAATGAAATTGAGATAGGAGATGGTATTATTGGTATTATTTGGGTCCATTAATATTACAAATAAATGTACTTTTCAGAGTTAATTTTAGCAACAAACTGGTGATATTTAAAAAACACTTGTTTTTAGTTCCAATTATAAATTTACATTATAAAAATGATGTTAAACAATATACTATTATAAATAAAGTAATAGTATAAAAGAAACATACGCTGCAGCATTGTATTTTGTAACAAAACCGTAATATTTAATGAATAATGGTGCTTGGTTCTAATTATAAATATATGTTATAAAATATATATATATATGTATACTACAATGAATAAAAATATAGTATAAAATAAACATGTGTTTCAGCGTAGATTTTAGTAAAAATAAAACCCTCAATATTTAATAAATAAAAGCGTTTGGTTCCAATTATAAATACATGTCATAAAAAAATATATGAATAAAAATATAATATAAAAGAAACATACGTTTCAGCGTAGATTTTAGTAAAAATAAAACCCTCAATATTTAATAAATAATAGTGCTTTGTTCCAATTACAAATACATGTCATAAAAAAAATATATATATGCATACTACAATGAATAAAAATATAATACAAAAGAAACATACGTTTCAGCGTAGATTTTAGTAAAAATAAAACCCTCGATATTTATTAAATAATAGTGCCTGGTTCCAATTTTTCTCATGATCGTTCCTCTCCGGAGAGGTTGTAAACCCTAGTAACCTCGGACACCTGGATGTCCGCAGCTTCCTAGACTTTGTAACCGAGTTGCGCCAGCGACGCATTCTTGCAATCGACCGCGATAATATCCCGAGGGCCCCAGCGGTTCGCTCGTTACCAGAGGCAGAATTACTTTAAAAGTAGGTAGCCACCGGCCGTCTGCTTAGCCGACCAATTACACCGGACCGACTCCGAGTATATAGAAGACCCACGGCAGCCCCGTCGGCTGATTTCCGCTCGTAGACCCGCGAACCAAGCTTCCACGTTCATCGTCTCCTCTCAGCTAACCATGAGACTTCCAGTGAGTGCATTAGACCATCTGACTCTACTCATAACCGTTTCACGTTGGTCGTTTTTCGATAATATTTGAATGCTCTTTCGGGGGTAGATGGGAATTTCGAGTGTTAAATATTTTTTTTTATATTATTGGTAGTCTTTGGTGAGTGACAGTATAAATTGCAGTGTGTTTTCGTGCTGCAAAGACTCGACCCGACTCAAAACCGTTTCACGTTGATCGTTTTTCGTCAATATTTGAATATTGTTTTGGGGGTAGATGGGAATTTCGGGTGTTAAATAATTTTGTTTTATATTCTTTTTATATTCTTTCTAGTCTTTAGTGAGTGACACTATAAATTGCAGTGTGTTTTCGTGCTGCAAAGTCATATCACGTTAATCGTTTCTCGCTAATATTTGAATATTCTTTCGGGGGTAGATGGGAATTTCGGATGTCAAATAATTTTTTTCTTTTCTTTTTATATTATTTGTAGTCTTTAGTGAGTGACACTATAAATTGCAGTGTGTTTTCTTGCTGCAAAGACTCTACTGAACTCAAAACCGTTTCACATTGATCGTTTTTCGCCAATATTTAAATATTCTTTCGGGGGTAGATGAGAATTTCGGGTGTTAAATAATTTTTTTTTTCTTTTTATATCATTGGTAGTCTTCAGTGAGTGACACTATAAATTGCAGTGTATTTTCGTACCGCAAAGGAAAGGGGTATCAGTGATGGACGTTGGTCGCGATTTTGTGGACACGTTGGGTCGATGGTTCGAACGTTTAGGAAAAGTGAACGTTGCTGAACGGTGATCAGGGTCGAGTCGTTTCTTTGGTGTCCTTTTTTGGGGCCTTGTTACCTTGTATGGTGTTAAGTTTGAGCATAAAAAGTAGAAGTGCCTCTATTACGGTATGCAACCGTGTTTTGTAGATGCTTGGTACAGTTATCTTGTTTTTCTTGCATTATAATTATTTGCGATATTACGTGTACTGAATTTGTACAACAGCTGTAGCATTCATTTTTCAGATTTATTTATGTTCGTTAATTTGCTTTTTTTTTTAGATGATTCTTTAAGTGGTATAAAATTTAATTACATTAGTTTTTGTGGGAATTTAATTGTTAAAAGTTGTAGAATTTTTTTGTGTTTATTGTAATTACAGTTTAGAACGAATTAAAATAGTTTGCAATTATTGAATAATAATCAGTATTCAGCTTTTTGTGTAAACTTATTTTTGCTTCATTTTTTGTAAATCTGTATTGTTTCTGGTTCTCCGTGTACTAATTGTACTCTTTCACGCGCGTAAACAGAACCGTGAATAGATACCGTGAATTAATTATGTAGTAGCTTTGGCAATACGCTAGTTCTAAACTCGATTCATTCATGCATGTATCTGTTCTATATCTTTAGTGAATTCTTGTGTGGTATTGAATGAAAGATATTGAGATCAAGTTTATTCGGTATTTTAGAATAGTAATTTATTAATTTATTGTTAAATCAAAAATTAGTTCATTTTATATTGAATTCGTTAAAAGTGAACCATTTTAGATGAAAAGTAATTGTAAATGAAAAATATGAAAGAATGATTCCTTGAAAGAATGCTCAAATTTGATAAACTATGAAAGTTAAAGAAACAATTGCAAATTATTAAAAAATAAATGTGTAGTTTATAAAAGGCACTATAATTTAGAGTCTGAATTTCGAAAGATATTGAGATGAAGTTTATACGGTATTTTAATATAGTAATTTATTAATTTATTGTTAAATAAAAAATTAGTTCATTTTATATTGAATTCGTTAAAAGTGAATTATTTTAGATTAAAAGTAATTGTAAATGAAAAATATGAAAGAATGATTCCTTAAAAAGGAAAAAAAACAATCAAAAAGCTTAAATTTTGTAAGCTATGAAATTCGAAGAAACAATTGCAAATTATTAAAAAATATATATGTAATTTATAAGAGGCATTATAATTCAGAGTCTGAATATCAAAGGTACGATATTTAATTTTATTATGCAATATTTTAAATAATATATTATTCTCGTTATGTTTTAACTTGAGTTTTGCAGTTTTTATACTTTTATTAATTTTTGATATATATTTCAGTTATTTTAAAAAGATCTAACATCTTCTTCACGTGATCCAGTATTTCCAAAAATGAACAAGAAAATCTTATAGCGTAAAGAAAAAGAATGAATGATAAATAAATTTGAAAAGTATAAATTTGCTAGTAAAAAATAACCAAGAATAACCAAAATGCAATTTCTGAGAAGAAAACAAAAAGTTAATGTCATCCGGGTTAATGCGTTTATTTTACCAATCAAAACACAATTTAAAAAAAAGAAAAACAAAAATTTGGTCTCAAATGTCTTTACGAAACATTAAAAATCCCATGGCAGCACAGTTCAGCCGCTCTTTCTCATCTCCATAGACAATTTATTCACTGTCACTCTAGACTTTCCAACATTCAAGTCAGCAGTTCAAAATGAAAGTCTATTCACCGAAACGTAGCCTTAATTTCCCACCGTTAAAAGATATTAAAGATCCATTCTGCTCCGTTAGAGCTCGCGAATATGGTCAGACATAATTTCATGATAATTCCAACTACCATAATAGGAAGTGAAACGTTATGCTACTTAAAACCGCGATCTCGCCGCGATCATATGTATGTCTTCGTTGTTTTTGGCTTGTGAAACAAAAAAAAAAAAGATACAGTAACTCACAAAATTGAGCGTACACTCGGTAACGAAAATCGTCGGGAAAAAGAATGAGAGCATAGATATTTTAGCACAGTGATGCAATTTCATATAAAATTTAAAATGTTGCAACACTGTTCAACAAACAAAGAGGACTTCGAAGCAAAGCTACGCGAAGAATGGGAAAATATTTCGCCATCTTTCTCCGAAAAATTAACTCTATCCTTACCGCGACGCTTGTAAGCAATAATTAACAACAAAGGTTTCGCAACGAAACACTAATATAGGGGTACTGAAAAAAATGTATACACAGTTTGAATTATTCTAACTTCACTTTTTATCCACGTATAATTGATATTTAATGCTCTATAGCCCGAATTTTGTCTGCTTATTGGAGAAAAAATTACGATCGATTGCAGTTTTTCACTTTGATTTGAAAATGTTTTGACTAATAATTACTGTAGACGGATCGTGGTGTCGCTACAGTGATACAGTAATCAAATTTAATAGTACAACAATAACTCGATAAAATAAATTTTTTAACCCTCTATAGCCCGAATTTTGTCCACTTATCGGAAAAAAAATTACGATTGATTATAGTTTTTCACTTTGATTTGAAAATATTTAAATTAATAATCACTGTAGACGGATCCTGGTGTCGCTGCAGTAATACAATAATGAAATTTAATAGTGCACTGATAGCTAAACAAAATTAATTTTTTAAAATGTAGATACATCAGTTTGTAAATTTTAAGTCACACGGTCCCACAGAGGGTTAAATCCTATAACACAGTAATCAAATTTAATAGTACAACGATAACTCGATAAAATAAATTTTTTAACCCTCTATAGCCCGAATTTTGTCTGCTTATTGGAGAAAAAATTACGATTGATTACAGTTTTTCGCTTTGATTTGAAAATGTTTTAACTAATAATTATTAAATTGTAGATGGATCGTGATGTCACTACAGTGATACAGTAATCATATTTAATAGTGCAGTGATAACTAAAGAAAATTAATTTTTTCAAATATAGATACATCAGTTTGTAACTGTTAAGTCACACGGTCCCATAGAGGGTAAAACTGTAAAAGAATCTACATAAAATATATGCTTCTAATAGCATTTTAAAATAAATTTTCTTTTTTCAAAAGTTAATCTTGGTCCACTTTTTATTTCCAATTAACTACACCCTGAACGGAAAGAAGAATCAGAAAGTTATGACCCGTTAAACAATGTATACACTTTTCTGGGACACTCTGTATATTATACTAAATTCTATACAAATAATATAGTATCATAAGTGTCCATTTGTACGCTCAACTTTGTTCCACTGATGTAGCCATATTTTTATATTTTCAGTCAGATATAGCAAAATAATGAACATTATTCAAAAACTTTTTTATCAAGAAACTCGATAAAGACATTTAAAATCAGCGCAAAAATATTTCAGTTAATCCATATTACAGTTAATCGCGCCAATATAAATCGGACGAACAATGTATTCGAAATATACAGTCGCTCGCAAAATCGAGCGTACACTTATGTCGGTAATGAAAATCGACATAGAACGAAGACAATTTCATATGAAATAAAAAATATTACAACGTAATTTAACCCTCTATAGCACCGTGTGACTTCAGACTTACATACTCGTGTATTTATATTCAAAAAAACTTATTTCATGTAGTTATCACTGTACCGTTAAATTTTGTTACCGTGTTAGCGTAATGATACCACAGTCCATCCATAAAATTTTGCGATCAAAGTAAAATACTGTAATCAATCGTAATTCTTTTCTCTGATAAACGAACAAAATTCGGACTATAGAGGGTTAATTTTCACGCCGAGTTTCATGACCAGCAAGTTTAAACTCAATTTTGCGAGCAACTGTATACGATCGAAGCGAGATCGCGCGGACAAAAGTCGCTCGCCTGCATCAAGCCTTACGCGAATCACGCGTGGATCGTTATTTGTTACACAGAGCCGGTTGCTACGAAAGCGACAGGACAAAGGCGGAAACGTTTTCTGCTAGTCAAATGTTTTATTGAACGAAACGATCGTCGGCTTCGATTTCCAACGAACCGCAGAGAACGCCGACCATCTAGGAAGACATTACTTTCTAACGGATCCCATTACAGTTACAGCATCGTTGCGTTCGTCCTTAGAGAAATTTGGGTGGGGTGGGAGGATTCTCATGGCAAATAATTAATTCCCGATTCAATCTGTTCGCAGATTATCCTTATCGCTTTGATTTCGATGGCGATGGCGCAACAGGAGAACGCGCAGCGTACCGCACGGACGCCACAAGCGCAAATTAAGTATCGCGATCCCAATGGTGAGTAGATGAATTCGAACCTGGATAATCGAATACTTTTATGCGAGATCAGATAAGTAATTGTATCTGTACTTTTTCCTGGTCATGGATGGTATCGCGATTTACTTGTCCGATTGTCCTCAGTTGTGGAAATTTAATTGGGTATTATGTGTTTGTTTGATAAGTTTGATCGTTGAGAATTATATATTTTTTTCGATGCAATCGAAGCAACGATTATATAACTTGATTGTCTTGTTGGATTTAAGCGCTGCGCCGATTTTGGTTCGTTTTTCATTCGACTGTGCGCTATACGAATTCAGAAACATTTGGCTGATAAATGGGGTAGAATTTTGGAAAAGAATTGTAAAGGCCTGCAAAGGAGAGTCGTATCTTCGTTTAAAATATTTTTGTGAGATCTATTAACGCGTTGTAAGGTATTTTTTTTTTTTTTTTTAATTCAGTGTTGGTTTTTAGAAACCAATGGCGTTTAAAGGAAAAGTTTAGCGACGTAGCGCTTATTAACGCGTTAATATTTCTTCCGAGTTAAATTGTAATTATTTGCATACATATCTTAATGCTTTTTTCACAGAATATATCTCTTCATAAATTTTTACTATCAAAAAACAATGACTCTATTCCTAAAAAAAGATTGACTTTCGTATTTCATTAACTCTTCCCGAAATAATAAAACTACCTTCATACGTCAATTTCCATTAAACCTCGCTTAATGTATAAATTTTTGACGCAGCGTTTCGTTCAGCGCGAACGTTACGTTAACATTTCTTCTCAGTTAAATTGTAATTATTTACATGCATATCTTAATACATTTTTCCCAGAATATATCCCTTTATAAATTTCTACTGTTAAAAAACAGAGATTCTATTCCTAAAAAAAGATCGACTTTCGTATTTCATTAACTCTTCCCGAAATAATGAAACTACCTTCACACGNTGCAGTGTATTTTCGTACCGCAAAGGAAAGGGGTATCAGTGATGGACGTTGGTCGCGATTTTGTGGACACGTTGGGTCGATGGTTCGAACGTTTAGGAAAAGTGAACGTTGCTGAACGGTGATCAGGGTCGAGTCGTTTCTTTGGTGTCCTTTTTTGGGGCCTTGTTACCTTGTATGGTGTTAAGTTTGAGCATAAAAAGTAGAAGTGCCTCTATTACGGTATGCAACCGTGTTTTGTAGATGCTTGGTACAGTTATCTTGTTTTTCTTGCATTATAATTATTTGCGATATTACGTGTACTGAATTTGTACAACAGCTGTAGCATTCATTTTTCAGATTTATTTATGTTCGTTAATTTGCTTTTTTTTTTAGATGATTCTTTAAGTGGTATAAAATTTAATTACATTAGTTTTTGTGGGAATTTAATTGTTAAAAGTTGTAGAATTTTTTTGTGTTTATTGTAATTACAGTTTAGAACGAATTAAAATAGTTTGCAATTATTGAATAATAATCAGTATTCAGCTTTTTGTGTAAACTTATTTTTGCTTCATTTTTTGTAAATCTGTATTGTTTCTGGTTCTCCGTGTACTAATTGTACTCTTTCACGCGCGTAAACAGAACCGTGAATAGATACCGTGAATTAATTATGTAGTAGCTTTGGCAATACGCTAGTTCTAAACTCGATTCATTCATGCATGTATCTGTTCTATATCTTTAGTGAATTCTTGTGTGGTATTGAATGAAAGATATTGAGATCAAGTTTATTCGGTATTTTAGAATAGTAATTTATTAATTTATTGTTAAATCAAAAATTAGTTCATTTTATATTGAATTCGTTAAAAGTGAACCATTTTAGATGAAAAGTAATTGTAAATGAAAAATATGAAAGAATGATTCCTTGAAAGAATGCTCAAATTTGATAAACTATGAAAGTTAAAGAAACAATTGCAAATTATTAAAAAATAAATGTGTAGTTTATAAAAGGCACTATAATTTAGAGTCTGAATTTCGAAAGATATTGAGATGAAGTTTATACGGTATTTTAATATAGTAATTTATTAATTTATTGTTAAATAAAAAATTAGTTCATTTTATATTGAATTCGTTAAAAGTGAATTATTTTAGATTAAAAGTAATTGTAAATGAAAAATATGAAAGAATGATTCCTTAAAAAGGAAAAAAAACAATCAAAAAGCTTAAATTTTGTAAGCTATGAAATTCGAAGAAACAATTGCAAATTATTAAAAAATATATATGTAATTTATAAGAGGCATTATAATTCAGAGTCTGAATATCAAAGGTACGATATTTAATTTTATTATGCAATATTTTAAATAATATATTATTCTCGTTATGTTTTAACTTGAGTTTTGCAGTTTTTATACTTTTATTAATTTTTGATATATATTTCAGTTATTTTAAAAAGATCTAACATCTTCTTCACGTGATCCAGTATTTCCAAAAATGAACAAGAAAATCTTATAGCGTAAAGAAAAAGAATGAATGATAAATAAATTTGAAAAGTATAAATTTGCTAGTAAAAAATAACCAAGAATAACCAAAATGCAATTTCTGAGAAGAAAACAAAAAGTTAATGTCATCCGGGTTAATGCGTTTATTTTACCAATCAAAACACAATTTAAAAAAAAGAAAAACAAAAATTTGGTCTCAAATGTCTTTACGAAACATTAAAAATCCCATGGCAGCACAGTTCAGCCGCTCTTTCTCATCTCCATAGACAATTTATTCACTGTCACTCTAGACTTTCCAACATTCAAGTCAGCAGTTCAAAATGAAAGTCTATTCACCGAAACGTAGCCTTAATTTCCCACCGTTAAAAGATATTAAAGATCCATTCTGCTCCGTTAGAGCTCGCGAATATGGTCAGACATAATTTCATGATAATTCCAACTACCATAATAGGAAGTGAAACGTTATGCTACTTAAAACCGCGATCTCGCCGCGATCATATGTATGTCTTCGTTGTTTTTGGCTTGTGAAACAAAAAAAAAAAAGATACAGTAACTCACAAAATTGAGCGTACACTCGGTAACGAAAATCGTCGGGAAAAAGAATGAGAGCATAGATATTTTAGCACAGTGATGCAATTTCATATAAAATTTAAAATGTTGCAACACTGTTCAACAAACAAAGAGGACTTCGAAGCAAAGCTACGCGAAGAATGGGAAAATATTTCGCCATCTTTCTCCGAAAAATTAACTCTATCCTTACCGCGACGCTTGTAAGCAATAATTAACAACAAAGGTTTCGCAACGAAACACTAATATAGGGGTACTGAAAAAAATGTATACACAGTTTGAATTATTCTAACTTCACTTTTTATCCACGTATAATTGATATTTAATGCTCTATAGCCCGAATTTTGTCTGCTTATTGGAGAAAAAATTACGATCGATTGCAGTTTTTCACTTTGATTTGAAAATGTTTTGACTAATAATTACTGTAGACGGATCGTGGTGTCGCTACAGTGATACAGTAATCAAATTTAATAGTACAACAATAACTCGATAAAATAAATTTTTTAACCCTCTATAGCCCGAATTTTGTCCACTTATCGGAAAAAAAATTACGATTGATTATAGTTTTTCACTTTGATTTGAAAATATTTAAATTAATAATCACTGTAGACGGATCCTGGTGTCGCTGCAGTAATACAATAATGAAATTTAATAGTGCACTGATAGCTAAACAAAATTAATTTTTTAAAATGTAGATACATCAGTTTGTAAATTTTAAGTCACACGGTCCCACAGAGGGTTAAATCCTATAACACAGTAATCAAATTTAATAGTACAACGATAACTCGATAAAATAAATTTTTTAACCCTCTATAGCCCGAATTTTGTCTGCTTATTGGAGAAAAAATTACGATTGATTACAGTTTTTCGCTTTGATTTGAAAATGTTTTAACTAATAATTATTAAATTGTAGATGGATNCTTGTGAAACAAAAAAAAAAAAGATACAGTAACTCACAAAATTGAGCGTACACTCGGTAACGAAAATCGTCGGGAAAAAGAATGAGAGCATAGATATTTTAGCACAGTGATGCAATTTCATATAAAATTTAAAATGTTGCAACACTGTTCAACAAACAAAGAGGACTTCGAAGCAAAGCTACGCGAAGAATGGGAAAATATTTCGCCATCTTTCTCCGAAAAATTAACTCTATCCTTACCGCGACGCTTGTAAGCAATAATTAACAACAAAGGTTTCGCAACGAAACACTAATATAGGGGTACTGAAAAAAATGTATACACAGTTTGAATTATTCTAACTTCACTTTTTATCCACGTATAATTGATATTTAATGCTCTATAGCCCGAATTTTGTCTGCTTATTGGAGAAAAAATTACGATTGATTATAGTTTTTCACTTTGATTTGAAAATATTTAAATTAATAATCACTGTAGACGGATCCTGGTGTCGCTGCAGTAATACAATAATGAAATTTAATAGTGCACTGATAGCTAAACAAAATTAATTTTTTAAAATGTAGATACATCAGTTTGTAAATTTTAAGTCACACGGTCCCACAGAGGGTTAAATCCTATAACACAGTAATCAAATTTAATAGTACAACGATAACTCGATAAAATAATTTTATTTCCAATTAACTACACCCTGAACGGAAAGAAGAATCAGAAAGTTATGACCCGTTAAACAATGTATACACTTTTCTGGGACACTCTGTATATTATACTAAATTCTATACAAATAATATAGTATCATAAGTGTCCATTTGTACGCTCAACTTTGTTCCACTGATGTAGCCATATTTTTATATTTTCAGTCAGATATAGCAAAATAATGAACATTATTCAAAAACTTTTTTATCAAGAAACTCGATAAAGACATTTAAAATCAGCGCAAAAATATTTCAGTTAATCCATATTACAGTTAATCGCGCCAATATAAATCGGACGAACAATGTATTCGAAATATACAGTCGCTCGGAAAATCGAGCGTACACTTATGTCGGTAATGAAAATCGACATAGAACGAAGACAATTTCATATGAAATAAAAAATATTACAACGTAATTTAACCCTCTATAGCACCGTGTGACTTCAGACTTACATACTCGTGTATTTATATTCAAAAAAACTTATTTCAT
Organism: Ctenoplectra terminalis; assembly: GCA_019453375.1. NCBI lineage: Eukaryota > Metazoa > Arthropoda > Insecta > Hymenoptera > Apidae > Ctenoplectra > Ctenoplectra terminalis. The sequence goes on from SMSQ01025730.1 coordinate 27,321, forward strand.
GTAGTTATCACTGTACCGTTAAATTTTGTTACCGTGTTAGCGTAATGATACCACAGTCCATCCATAAAATTTTGCGATCAAAGTAAAATACTGTAATCAATCGTAATTCTTTTCTCTGATAAACGAACAAAATTCGGACTATAGAGGGTTAATTTTCACGCCGAGTTTCATGACCAGCAAGTTTAAACTCAATTTTGCGAGCAACTGTATACGATCGAAGCGAGATCGCGCGGACAAAAGTCGCTCGCCTGCATCAAGCCTTACGCGAATCACGCGTGGATCGTTATTTGTTACACAGAGCCGGTTGCTACGAAAGCGACAGGACAAAGGCGGAAACGTTTTCTGCTAGTCAAATGTTTTATTGAACGAAACGATCGTCGGCTTCGATTTCCAACGAACCGCAGAGAACGCCGACCATCTAGGAAGACATTACTTTCTAACGGATCCCATTACAGTTACAGCATCGTTGCGTTCGTCCTTAGAGAAATTTGGGTGGGGTGGGAGGATTCTCATGGCAAATAATTAATTCCCGATTCAATCTGTTCGCAGATTATCCTTATCGCTTTGATTTCGATGGCGATGGCGCAACAGGAGAACGCGCAGCGTACCGCACGGACGCCACAAGCGCAAATTAAGTATCGCGATCCCAATGGTGAGTAGATGAATTCGAACCTGGATAATCGAATACTTTTATGCGAGATCAGATAAGTAATTGTATCTGTACTTTTTCCTGGTCATGGATGGTATCGCGATTTACTTGTCCGATTGTCCTCAGTTGTGGAAATTTAATTGGGTATTATGTGTTTGTTTGATAAGTTTGATCGTTGAGAATTATATATTTTTTTCGATGCAATCGAAGCAACGATTATATAACTTGATTGTCTTGTTGGATTTAAGCGCTGCGCCGATTTTGGTTCGTTTTTCATTCGACTGTGCGCTATACGAATTCAGAAACATTTGGCTGATAAATGGGGTAGAATTTTGGAAAAGAATTGTAAAGGCCTGCAAAGGAGAGTCGTATCTTCGTTTAAAATATTTTTGTGAGATCTATTAACGCGTTGTAAGGTATTTTTTTTTTTTTTTTTTAATTCAGTGTTGGTTTTTAGAAACCAATGGCGTTTAAAGGAAAAGTTTAGCGACGTAGCGCTTATTAACGCGTTAATATTTCTTCCGAGTTAAATTGTAATTATTTGCATACATATCTTAATGCTTTTTTCACAGAATATATCTCTTCATAAATTTTTACTATCAAAAAACAATGACTCTATTCCTAAAAAAAGATTGACTTTCGTATTTCATTAACTCTTCCCGAAATAATAAAACTACCTTCATACGTCAATTTCCATTAAACCTCGCTTAATGTATAAATTTTTGACGCAGCGTTTCGTTCAGCGCGAACGTTACGTTAACATTTCTTCTCAGTTAAATTGTAATTATTTACATGCATATCTTAATACATTTTTCCCAGAATATATCCCTTTATAAATTTCTACTGTTAAAAAACAGAGATTCTATTCCTAAAAAAAGATCGACTTTCGTATTTCATTAACTCTTCCCGAAATAATGAAACTACCTTCACACGTCAATTTCCATTAAACCTCGCGTAATGCAAACCTTGGACGCAACGTTTCGTTCCACGCGAACTTTACAGCGAAAGGGTCAAACATTACAACCAGTGCTATAATATATGTTTACTTATTATTTCCATTCTGTGTACTTTTGCGTCACCAAACTTTCCACAAATGCATTAAAATCCAAGCTCTCGATCATCACTTTCTCATCGCCTCGCGTCCTACTATTCTCTCCTCGCCTGTTACCCAACCAAGCGACAGCAAACCGCAGTCACTAACGATACCATCGCGCGCATCCTCCCTCATTGCAGGCCTGAAGGTCAACTGGAAGTTCTACGCCCCCCAGAACCAATGGCGATCTCATCTGGAGAACTCTCAGCATCCTCAGCAAGCCGAGACCACTCACCCTCAGCAATCGGAATTGAATCAGAGACAGCCTCAGTCTCAGCTCGTGCAACTCGAGCCAGACCAACTGGAACATAGATCGTACTCGCAGCCTGAGGATCAGCAAGAAATTCAGCAGATCCCCAATCAGATCCAATACAAGACCTACGTCCAGCCACAGCAAGCAGAGGCTCAACCGGACCCAAATCAGCAGCTGCAGTATAAAACGTATCCACCGCCTCAGGCTCCGATAGAGGCACAGCCGGACCCCAATCAAATCCACTACAGCAGATACCCAGACGCTCCTTCCCACGCGAAGCAGGTCGTTCTAGAAAACTACAAACCACAGAGCACCTACAACGAACCACCGGCCTTCCACTACCAGTCCAATATCGCGGTTCCTCAGCAGTACGACCAGCAACCAGCGAACGCCGGCGTGCCTCATTACGAGCAATCTTCTGATAGCTACGAGCAGGAGGAACAACCGAAATCCAGGAGGGAATACGCGGACGAAAACTTCCAGGGTAAAATCGTCTACAGGAGCGAATACGAGCAACAGGAACAGGAGCCACAGGTCGAGCACATACCGGTGCCCGTTGAGAAGCTACCGCCACCGATTCCTCAGAAATTGGTTCTCGACAAGAACATGCCGATGCAGATTCAACAGTTGCTGCAGTATCAGGCCCGGCTACCCTACGATGTGATAGCGAACAGCATAACTTACAAACCGAAAACGCTGTTCGTGCCGAAGCAGTTGCCGACCGGGTCCAAGGGACCTTATCACTATCGAAGCAAAGTTTATTACGTGAATCAGGATCAGTACCAGGACGACATCGAGGCGACGAAGCCTGTCGAGGAGAGTCACAGGCATTGATGGAACTGGAACTGGGGGTTGGAAGGGTTTGTTTCGTGAATTGACGCGTCGAGATTGGGGTGGAGCGGTTTGGAACGATTGAGGGATTCGAGGGAAAGGGAGTTTTGAGGGTAGTTTGGGGAATCGGAGGATATTGTGCAGGGTTTTTTGGGGATTTTATGATTTTTTTGGTTGGTGTTTGAATTTGGGATTGAGAGATATAAGGGAGTTGGTTGTGTATTTTTGAGAAGTTTTAGGGGTTTGGAGGAGTTTGTGTAGGTTTTTTTGGATTTTGCGATTTTTTTGGTTGAAGTTTGAATTTGGTATTGAGAGAAATGAGGGAGGTTAGTCGGTTGTATATTTTTGAGAAATTTTAGGGGTTTGGAGGAGTTTGTGTAGGTTTTTCTGGATTTTGTGATTTTTTTGGTTGAAGTTTGAATTTGGGATTGAGAGATATAAGGGATTTGGTCATATATTTTTGAGAAATTTTAGAGGTTTGAAGAATCTTGTGTAGTTTTTTATGGATTTTGTGATGTTTTTGGTTGCAGTTTGAATTTGATATTGAGAGATATAAGGGAGGTTATTTAGTCGTATAATTTTGAGAAATTTTAGGGGTTTGTAGAATCTTGTGTAGGTTTTTTTGAATCTTGTGATTCTTTTGATTGAAGTTTGAATTTGGTATTGAGAGGAATAAGAAAGGTTATTTGGATGTATATTTTTGAGAAATTTGGGGAGTTTGAAGGATCTCGTATAGGTTTTTTTGCATCTCGTGATTTTTTTGATTGCAGTTTGAATTTGGTATTGAGAGAAAGAAGGAAGGAGGTTGTTTTATCGTATATTTTTGAGAAATTTTAAGGGTTTGGAGGATTTTGTGTAGGTCTTCTTTTGGATCTTGTGACTTTTTTGGTTGCATTTTAAATTCAATGTTGAGGGAAGTAAGATTATTTTGAATTTTAATGACGTTGAAATCTAAGGTAATTGTGAAGATTGATATATTGAATTTTTCATTTACGAGTTTTAATAATTTATTTCATTTTTTTGTTACAGTTTCGCTTCGATTCAATGATTATCCATCGGTCCAAATTTTACCGAAATTAAACTTCTTTTTAATTATGAAGATTAATATATTTCATTTTTCATTTACGCGTTTCAATAATTTACTTCATTTTTCTTACCGATTTGCTTCGAATCGATAACTATCTATTGTGCCAAATTTTTAGTAATTATTGTACGCTTTGGTAAGAAAAAAAAACAGGATAATAATTATGCATTTAATCTCCAGTAAAATATTGAATTACCGGGAAGCAATAATTTTATTAATTTTATAAAAGTTTCAGCTTACTTCATTTTTATTTTACTTATATTGAATTAAGCTACGAAATATTTTTTATTTTCAAAGTTATCGCAGTCGATAACTCACGATACTAAACATGTTAAGAATTTCTAAATTAGAATATCTTCCTCGAATCCTCAACTTTCTCCGCAGAATAGAAAAGCTGATGACTTTCGTACCACGTCTCGACGCGTTAAAAAATAAAGAAAGATTTACACTTTCTGGGCTAACAACGAAATGCATTCTGGTGTTTTCAGGTCGCACAAAATAATTATTAATTTTTACTGCGTTAACGTCACTCTACCTTTAATATCTTAATTAATTTAATTAAGAACCTTTAATTCTTCTTCTTGACTCTTATTGCAGCTTTAAACGGGCATAAATGTTTATTCATTTTTCGTCTTGGATATTGTTACAGTGATGAAACTCAACTATAGCTTATATCGTTGTTACGTTTTCTATCGAAGTATTATCGCATGTTTAGAATAAAATTAATTTTCTTAAAAAAAAAAAAAAAAAAAAAAAAAATTCCTTTTCCAGGATAAACATCTCAATTAAAATGGTTTATCTTTACCTGACTTATGTTACCAAATAAACCGCACTAATTTAACAATTATATCTTGCTAGATTTGTAAAAAGAAAGTAACAACAATTACAATTCTATTTTTATATAAAACCGTCTACTTATTAATAAATCAATGTGTTATACGAAATTGAAGTGGTACAAGTTTTGTAACAAAAGAAAGCAACGTTAACAACCAGTATGTACTTTCTATCCCACCAAATCCTACGATTTATCAGATAAATTACTCAAATGATTTCTCCTCGCATCATGGAAAACATTCTAATACCGGACATTACAATCCGGCAATCAATTTAGTGTTTTTATTCATTAGTGCCTCTTCTGCCTCTGTTCCAAGTGTCATTTCATATAAAATATCTTGTTTTTTTTTTTTTTTTTTTTTTTTTTAAATGTTCATCGAGGAACTTTGCATTGCTTTTTCTGTTATATTATTAAAAATTTATCATTCACACTAGAACTATCGAATTTGTCAAAGTCATCATTTCGTAATTTTTCATAGAGATTTTATAAATTTATTACAGTTGCTTTTGGAGAATTTTTCTTGGTTTCCTGTTAAAAATATAAATAAGGATTTATTTCTCTTGGATTATATATTTTTTCACATATCGTTCGTTTTTATCTCTTTGGTACAAAATAGTATACTTTAATCTTCAGTGGTCATAAATATTTTATAAAATTTGTAACTAAGTTTTAGAGTAATTATAAGGAATTAAATGAACCTTTCAGCAGGAATATTTCTCTTTTCACCGTTAAATTTTTTATTAACTAAAATTACGTAAAAATAAGTAATATTATTTAAAATTCCACCACACACAATTGCATCATTAACAATAGAATTACCAAATTGTTCAAAATGATCAATCCGTAAATTTTCATAGAAATTTTCCAAATTTACTACAGTGGCTTTTGAAGAATTTTCTTTAATTTTCGATTAGAAATTGATTTCCCTTACATTATATATTTTTTCCCATACCGTTCATTTTTACTTCTTCGGTACAAATAAACATAATTTAATCATCAATACTTCTAGTATTAATAGTCACAAATATTTTATAAAATTAATAACTAAATCTCAGAACAATAACAAGAAATCAAATAAACCTTCCAGAAACAATAATTCTACTACCTCTAAATTTTTAATTAACTAAAATTACGTCAAAATATATTATTTAAAATTCCACACATAATTGAATCATTAAAATAACGTCACAATAAAACAATGAACCATGAACGTTTACATAAACAACGAAAATTTTCACTATTATTGAACAACCAAAAGCACCGCGAGCCGAGTACTGCAATAAATTCTTATTCCAAAAAGAAAAAGCGTAAATTAAAAGTAAATTTTCCAAATAATGGAAATCCAAATAAAAATCCGCGGTTTTACATGTTCACGAGAACACAACAAACTATTAATGCAAATATAGAAACCGGTTGTCCACACGAGTCAACAGTCATCGATCCAACCTACACAGATTAAACCAATTCACCATCTCACTAATCTACTCGCTAATAACCTCAGCGATTAGAAAAAAAAAAAAAAAAAAAATTTTCCGTATCCCTGAAAACGTTTTCTCGCGTGTCCGCGCGAGCGAGTAGGACATGGCGCGAACGGAACTTCCGGCGTAAAAGTAACTCGAGCGCTGTTACGAAATGGTTATCGATCTGTCGAGCACCGCTTTCGAGGGGAATTCATTAAGAACACCGCTCGAGGAAGAATAATTCACGGGTAATGCCGATCTGCTCGGTTACACGCTCGCTAACAAATCTTTTCTTATTAAGCCGGCGTAGAAAGTAAGATGGTTTCCACCTTTCTAATAAAGACGCATGGGTTCGATCCGCGATAATAGAAAGCGATACACATGTCGTATCGAGCATTCATCGATAGATGGAAAGTAAAACGCGTTCATTTGTTTGCTCCAGCAGTCGCACGGTGTATCGTACAGATATATTCCTCGAGATATCAGATGATATCTGGCAAGGAACACGACGCGGATCGCAAGCTGGCTCAGTTTACGAACGCATTGCAGGGAAGTAATCATACGTAATTCTCTGTTGGATACCCGGTTCGTTAATTAGGAAAACAGGAGGAAATGCCTGAGCGTAACGCGAGTGCTTTAATTATAGGATTTTTCTTTCCAGCGCAGGAATTTTGTGAAATTACATGGAATTACATGGAATTGTAACAATTCTTCGTGGCTGTTGCGAAAAGGGATCGAATTTTTTGTGGCGTTTTCTCGAGAAAGAAATCGACTGTTTTATGATTTTTCCACGCGTTCGGTTACACCGTTTCGATAATTGCGAATTTTACGAAGAGCGTAAATTATCTGTATTGGGATCGGTTTCATAAAATTAGACTGCAAAAGGGTAATTGAAAGTTAAGTTTGATTTCATGGAATTTCGTAGGTGAACGAGGATTTGAGGAAATATAAAAGTTTAATATTATTTAATATTATTCCTTTTTAGAACTTTTTAGTGAAGTTAGGTGTAATAGATAATATAATGTATGGAAATTAATTTCTGTTAATATTTTCTAGTAATATTAATATTAATAATTTCTATTTTTTATAAATTATATATTTTTAAAAATATATATTATATATTTTTTACAAGTATATTTAATTATTTTATTAACGTTAGAACGGTATCGTGTAGGATTTACGTTTACTAGAAACGAGTGTAAATAAATTCTGTGAGTAAAATGTAACGGGGTATCGTTGCACTCGAGGAAACAAAACGAAGTTTCTATTAAGTTAACGAGTTTTCCTTTTGTGTTTATCTGAGATAATTTCAATTTCAGATGATTTCAATTTCCTAATTCATCAAACGGATCTGTTAAGCGAACGAATTAATTGCCATTTCCTTATTCATTGCGAAACTTCCGGTCTTCGGATATTGCTCCACTTGTAAACGTAGCAAGACTTCTTAATTACATGCTGCTCGAACAAAACAGAGTGGAAGGCATAACTCATTTTCTGGAGACCATTTATTTTCTTGTAGCTAGAAAATCGTTCAGGGATCTTGTTAGGTTTCATAACGAAAGTGACAGCATTTCTTCGAACAAGGAAGAGCATGTAAATCGGTCCCGTGGCCTTCACGCATCGTGCACCGATTCGCGTTACTCTCGGCAATCGTGATTATGCACGCGCTCACACTCTGGCGATCAGCAACTTTCGTTTTTACGCTGACCACATGCAGAAATGCATAATTCACCGACAAGTCTTTGAGTTCATCGATCTGAGAAAAGGCGATTCAAACAATGGTTCATCGTAATTTTTGCTTGGAAAATTGAATAATAAGTACCAGAGATAGATAATTTTATTATTTTTTTATTCCTAGGTAATTTTAAATGATAATTTTGTTATTTTTTATTTGATAGGTCACTTTAAAAGGTAGAAAATTGTTTCAGTTTCTTATTCATAGGTAATTTTAAAAGACAATTTGTTATTTTTTGATTCGTAGGTAATTTTAAAAGATAGATAATTGTTTCAATTTCTTAGTCATAGGTAATTTTAAAAGACAATTTTTTTATTTTTTGATTCGTAGGTATTTTTAAAAGATAATTTTTTTTTTTTTCTTGATTCGTAGGTATTTTTAAAAGATAATTTTTTTTTCTTGATTCGTAGGTAATTTTAGAAGATAAATAATTTTTTGGTTTCTCATTGATAGATAATTCTAAAAGATAGCTAATTTTTTATTTTATGATCGATAGGAAAGTTTATTTAATTATGATATTTAATAATGTGTTAATATTGTTACTTAAACCAATACTTAATTGGTTTGTTTCGCTTTGCTATATATTGTAGGTTTGCAAAGAAAATATTCTGCATGTCCGTGAAACTAAGTTTCGAGAAAAATAGATATTCATTTTTCATAAGGAAAGTAAAATTTTAATTGTTCTTTTTTTCTTTAAAATGTAAAAACAAAATTTGACCACTTTGCTATGGTAACATGTGTAATTCTCTTCAGAGGTTTAATTTTATATTTCCATCAATTAAAATTTATTTTCTTTCTTATTTCGAAACAAAGAAAACTAACCAAATAACTAAAAATTGATAAGCATTTATAATTATCTTTTCCTTTACAAAACAACACTTTTAAGTTTTCACAATAGCCCTGTAAAAATTAAGAGTACAAATGGTTAAGTTCGTTCTCCTTTATTAAAACAACATGATACGAATATTATTATCATTCGAACAAAATTAAAAATAATTATTCCAATAAACAGTATCAAGTTTTCAGTTTTAACTCTCGATTGCCACACTGAATTTAATTCTATATACGAAGAAGATGACTAAGAAGTGATCTGATTCACAGATTAAGAAATAACCTAATTACAGATACTATTGTCTATAATTTAAGACAATTATTCATATTTAAGATTCAAGGTTTAAGATAATTATTGATATTTAATAAACTTATTAATGCAATTACTCTAAAGACATTTATTCAATTTATCAACAATAATAAACTAGGTTAATCATCAAACCCAATTTAATTTTCAAGCAGCTGTTTAAAAACAGATAATAATTTTAAACCAAAAACAAATTGAAAATATATTTCGAACATCATAAATTATGTTTTAACACTAAAACTACCAACGATTAAAGTATACCTATTTCTACCGAAGAAATCAAAGTGGAAAGTATATAAAATAATATGTAATGCAATTCAGACAAAAGTTTATCCATATTTTTAATAGAAAATCGCGGAAAGTCTGCCCAAAGGCACCATAGCTATTTTATAAACATTCTGTAAGAAATTACGAATGGGTCATTTTGACCACTTTGGTAGTTCTAATAAAAAATAGATAGTTAATAAAAAAAAGAGTTATCAAACAAAGTCATATATCGTGCACATACGATCAAAATATCTCTTTCGAATCTAAAACCATAGGTCTGGTGGACCCATAATGACAGCCGAGGATTGATAAGACATGAATTATTCAAACGTTCAATGGGTGTGCATGTAGAATCATAGGAAACAGTAGAGAACCGCGAATCATGAAATATTTGGTTTCATTGCAGACACAATGAGAACCGGAAATGGACAGGACCAGCGTGACTTGATACGTGAAACGTGATTGTACTACGCTTTCCTCTTGTCTTTCATATTTTATTCGTATCCTACCATTCTCTTCCTGAAAGATTAAATAAGGAAACCATCGATACAATATGATACACTTTGACAAGTTTCCAATACATTGTTCAAAACGTAGAAAATATTCTGCTTGGAATTCTTCGCGCTGGTAAACGATCACGCTGAGTCGGTAATACGCGTGTCTACAACTTCCTTAATTATGTATTTACTTTCTTATTCGCTTTCGACGCCGAAGTTCTATTTATTCTGTATCGAATTTTATTAAATCGTGCGTGTTCAATCATTTCTGTGCATTGTTGAAATTTAAGAAAGCGAGATGATTTACAGAAATCGATGGTATTCAAATTTAAGAGCGATTCGAAGACAACGTGTTCGTATGGAATTAATATTTTATGCAGTGTGGTATTCGCGGTTTGTGTTTTTGTAACTTTTTGTCGTTCGATTGGTAGCTTCAAGGTTTCTTTTGTGAAAAACGACGACGGTGGTTGTATTAGTAACATATTGATAGACAGCATTCGATGTATCGGTCAAGCTTGTATATGGAGTATTCAATGTATCGTGTTGAAAGTCTTTTGTTTTTAGAATACGTATAAATCATACTTCGCGGCATATTAAAGTATTTATTTCGTTTTTTAATCAAGAAATAGTAATTTTGCAAATGGACGGTCTCACGCGCATATTCGGGTTAGAGCGTCCATCCATGATAAATACCAAAAATATAGCTTATAAAAAATATAACAGAAGAGAAAATTAGTTGATATGTTGCTTTTTCTTCAATTTTGCACGTAAATCACAAATGTTCCAATCCGTCGTGAAACAATGTCCACATGTTACACATTTAATCCAATCTTCGTTTGCAGAGGTTTCAAAACAGTTTTTTTTTAGTTTTATTTTCTAGTATGCACAAAATTTTAAATGTAATTTATAGTATATGTATATATATAAATTTATAATTAATAATTAATATTATATATATTAATATTATATTATATTAATATTATATTATATTAGTATTATAATTATATTAATATTATAATATTATTATACATATATGGTTTTGCGACAATTATTAGTATGAGAATAATAATAAGCTGATGTATTTGTTTTATTTTTAGATATTAATATTAACCGGTTTCTTTCGGTTGTCGAACTGTCCCAGACTTAACCTAATTAGTTGCGACTAAAATTTTATATCTGGAGTCCATCTTTCCTCTCTTTTTATCCTTTCAAATTTCGTGTCAATTGACCACTGGGACCTTCCGGAAGTAAACTCCATTTTTTTTTGTGTTTTACATATAGGATTTTATGGATTTAAACAAAATTTTTTTTTTTATTTTTGCATAAATTATATATTTTAAAATATATAATCTCCATGGATTACTCTTGGAAATTTTTCTCCTACTTTCACAGTTCTAATAATATTATCTTGTTAATTTTTATCACTAATCATTGCTAAGAATTACTCAATAAGCGACGATAAATCTTTCAAATAAAAAGAAAAGAAATTATTAGAACCATAAGTGACGAGCATGAAGGAAATTAATAACGATAGGATTAATATTAAATTTAATTTATTGTCGCTTTATGTTTGATGTCTATGTAATATAAAATAGGAGATGTACTTTAAATCAACATTACATTATCGAGTCTTTTCATCTCACGTAATTATAGTTATATTACATAAAGCATATTTCATTGTATTCAATGAGTTACATAAAAAGAGATGTATCTATGAATGGTTTCTACTTATGCTATTTCTGTGCAATAGTCACTGATTACCTGAGTTCAATGTGCACAGGTGCATTAATTGATACACGCGGTCGTTGCACGGTAACCTTTGAGTAGCTACCGCTTGGGAAACGTGTCTTTGAATCGCATTCTTTGCCGATGGCTTCAACATTTTCTAACGATGCAATCGAGTACTCCTTTACGAGTAACCTGGGACGAAGTCTTGTATAATTACACTGCCGCTAAAAAAAATATCCGGATACTTGATTATTATCGACAAGATGTAACTTAAATTAGAGTAATTATATTAATAGCTGTATTAAATAAAAAAATTATTATTATCTGTTATTAAACAGCAGCTACTTAAAAATTAAATTGGGTCTGATAATTATTCTAGTTTATACTTGTTAATGAATCGAATAAATATCTTTGAAGATAATTATTAACATTTAATCAAGCTATTAACATAATTACTCTAATCTTAAAAATGAATAATTATCTTTAATTATAGATAAAAGTATCTATAATAATTTTATTTTTTAATCCGTTAATCAGATCACTTCTTAGTCAAGAACTTCTTCGTACACGGAATCGATAATTAATAAAAATAGTATGAATTTTAGTTTTGTTGATTTCGGATCTTACAAATGTAATTATGATGCTACAATTAACAATGATGCTACATTTAAAAATGAAGAACTCTTGGTAAACAAATATTGTAGTGTTTTCAGTGACGGTAAACAATTAAATACGACACACTGCGCTTATTATTAATATTTATAAAAATAATCGGTACATTATTAATCAAAAATAGTCGTGTGCACATCACTAAATTCGTCTTGAAAAGTATAATAAATTAACAGTAATAAAAATATGCAGTTCTCTTTAAAAATACTACATCGGCAGTAATATCTTGTTAAATGAAAACTAAAAAAAAAAAAAAAAATAGAAATATCTTATTAAATTCCTTTTACGAAATCAAATAACTTTTATTCAAAATATTTTTTTGGTATTTTAAATAGAAATATGCATATCACTCAATTCGTCTTGAAAAGTATAATAAATTAACAATAATAAAAATATGCAGTTCCTTTTAAAAATACCACATTTGCAGCGATATCTCATTAAATAAAAACGCAAAAGGAAAAAAAAAAAAATTGAAATATCTTATTAAATTCGTCCCACGAAATTAAATAACTTTTATTTAAAATATCTTTTTGGTATTTTAAATAATTAGAAAAATAATAGAATATATACAGATTATGTCCTATTATTTTTCTAATTATTTAAATATACATATATTAATATACATATATTATATGTATATTTTTTTGATAGCTTAGTATCGTAGCAATATTTTATAAAAAAAAAGGTAGATATCAGTAGAACAAGTAATCTAAATACAAAAGTGAAAATAGGTACACGATATTGTATATAGCCTCAGTGGTAATTCCGTTCAGCTAGGAGGAACCATCACTGTTGGCAGTGAGACTGAGCGATGTAAACCGTGTAAAAAGGACCGCATACGCGAACTAAAAAGCTAGTTCCGTGGAACGGTGAGCTGGAGAGCCGATAAAACGGAGGGCTGGTGGAGGTGGCACGAGAAGTCACATCCCCGTCGCCGAAAGGCGCCTTTTACGTAGCCGCCTATAAAGTTGTTCCGGTGACCGCGCGGCCGCCTCAGATACACTCCACCCTTGAACGCATCGAGCAGCTTGCTTTCTCGCCATGAATTTGCTCGTAAGTAAATCGTTTCCTCATATTTCGCACATCTATTATTCATTGCAATTTTAATTATACGTCTTTGATAAATTGGTACTACGATTTTGTCGATTTCACGATAAAATTTATCAACTCTGCATTTTTTCACAAATTTGTTCGTAAGAAAATTGTTTCCATATATTTCGCACATCCATTGTTCATTGCAATTTTAATTATCCGTCTTTGATAAATTGGTACTACGATATTGTGAATTTGACGAGAAAAGTGACCAACTTTGTATTTTTTTCAAAAATTTGTTCGTAAGAAAATTGTTTCCATATATTTTGCGCATCTATCGTTCATTGCAATTTTAATTATCCGTCTTTGACAAATTGGTACTACGATATTGTTAATTTGACGAGAAAAGTGACCAACTTTGTATTTTTTTCAAAAATTTGTTCGTAAGAAAATTGTTTCCATATATTTTGCGCATCTATCGTTCATTGCAATTTTAATTATCCGTCTTTGACAAATTGGTACTACGATATTGTTAATTTGACGAGAAAAGTGACCAACTTTGTATTTTTTTCAAAAATTTGTTCGTAAGAAAATTGTTTCCATATATTTTGCGCATCTATCGTTCATTGCAATTTTAATTATCCGTCTTTGACAAATTGGTACTACGGTATTGTTAATTTGACGAGAAAAGTGACCAACTTTGTATTTTTTTCAAAAATTTGTTCGTAAGAAAATTGTTTCCATATATTTTGCGCATCTATCGTTCATTGCAATTTTAATTATCCGTCTTTGATAAATTGGTACTACGATATTGTTAATTTGACGAGAAAAGTGACCAACTTTGTATTTTTTTCAAAAATTTGTTCGTAAGAAAATTGTTTCCATATATTTTGCACATCTATCGTTCATTGCAATTTTAATTATCCGTCTTTGACAAATTGGTACTACGATATTGTTAATTTGACGAGAAAAGTGACCAACTTTGTATTTTTTTCAAAAATTTGTTCGTAAGAAAATTGTTTTCATATATTTTGCACATCTATCGTTCATTGCAATTTTAATTATCCGTCTTTGACAAATTGGTACTACGATATTGTTAATTTGACGAGAAAAGTGACCAACTTTGTATTTTTTTCAAAAATTTGTTCGTAAGAAAATTGTTTCCATATATTTTGCGCATCTATCGTTCATTGCAATTTTAATTATCCGTCTTTGACAAATTGGTACTACGATATTGTTAATTTGACGAGAAAAGTGACCAACTTTGTATTTTTTTTTTAATTTGTTCGGAAGAAAATTGTTTCCATATATTTCGCACATCTATTGTTCATTGCAATTTTAATTATTTGCGTTTGATAAATTGGTACGATGATAGTTTCGATTAGATGGTAAAATTAAGTAATACTACTTTTTTTCAAAAGTTCGTTCGTAAGTGAATTTTTTTGCACATCTGTTACATATTAGGATTGAAATTATTCATCTTTGATAAATTGGTACAATTATATTTAATTTCTTGGTGCTAAAACTGACCAACTCTATTTTTTTTTCTTTTTCTTTCGAAAGTTTATTCGCGAATAAATCTGTTTCTTATCTTCTGCGTATCTGTTATTCGTTGCAATTCGAATTAGTTGTAGTTGATAAATCGGCTTGATCGTATCTACAATTTGGTAATAAAATTGATGGAGTTTTCTTTTTTTCAAAAATTAGCAAATGCAAAGTATCTTTGAGTAATAGAATTATCTGGTTTGAATTTATAATCTATATTCTGTACACAAATAATTTTTAGGAATAAAAATGTATAATGGAAGCAGCTTTTTGGATTAATAAAAATTGATACGGTGAACAACTTACTATATATTTCGAAATAGTTTTCAATTTACTTATTGCAATAGATCGAACATTAAATTCGTATTTACCAAAAATTAAAAAATATAAGCTTGGTCAGATGGAACAATTAACTCGTGTTTTAATTCGATACGTGACATAAAATATGTTTCAAGATCGAAAAAAGAGAAATTAGAACGTACGAGCGTTAGATACAAGAAATCTAAAAATTAGAGTGTCGTGGAATGAAACGTGTCGCGTGCAGTTAATTGCAACGAGATGTTCTGTACATATACATCGATATGTGTACATCGATGTGGATTTCGGGAGCGTTGGTTAAATAGGAGTTGCGTTTGTGCATCGTGAATTAATTCTCTGGTGCTATGGAAAAAAATCAGTTAATTTTCACACAAATAAAAAAAAACAGATAAATCAAAACTGTTAATTTTCGCTAGAAGTAATTTTAATATACATAATATGTATATTTCAACGTTAACAATTAATTACAGACATCTAGCTTTTTAATACTATGTACGTGTGTATAAAAATTAATTTCGTATTAATTAAATAAATATTGAATAATAATATCTTTTAATTTTAATGTGACAGACTTATCAACACTAGAACTACCTATCATTCTTTCAACCAAAGAATTCAAAATAATAACTATTTGAAAAAAATATAAAATCCAAGGGAAATAACTCTTTATTCATATTCTTTAGAAAAATACGATTAATTCTTAAAAATGCATCGTTATAAATTTATGGAATTTATATGAGAAATTGCAAATCAGTCATTTTGACCACCTCGGTAGTTCTAGTCCTCCCTTATAATTTTTCAAGTTTCCTTTACCTTTTTGTTGTATATTTATAATTTTATATATATGTATAAAATCTGTCACATTAGGATTAGAAGATATTATTATTCAATATTTATTAAATTAATACTGAATTAATTTTTATACAGAAATATTGTATAACACGTACTGCAAATGTTTATTAGAAAATATTTCACAGTCGCGTAAAGAAGACTTGAAAAATTGTAAAGAAAAAGGAACCTCAGTCTGATATATTTCATGTTAATATAGTTTCACTAATTTTTGCAACAAGAATATTGAATTTATGAGATGGTGTATTATTTTATTTTCAATGAAAAGTTGACTTGTCTGCTTTTCCCGGTTGCCAGAGAATTAGACGGTGCATAGGTCGTATCGAATGGAAAGTTGTAGCGTTCTCGGTACAAATGTGGTATGAAATTGGTCGTAAAATTTCAGGATAGAATTATAATTGCATTACGTTGAACGTGTGGAATGCGTGGAATGTGGAAACAATAATTCTATACTCATTTTGTGGAAAAGAAAAAAAGTGAAATATAAATTAAATACGAAAGTTGCAGATCTTGATTGCGATTATGATTAAATTATAAACACATTGAAGAAGTATTATTACGAATCTAGAGTAGAAGTGTATCGTTATTTCTATTTTTGTATATGTACAATTTACAGTTAAATTTTAGAGCAAATATTAATTATTAAAATAGAAATAACTGTATTTCTTCTATTAAAATTTTGGTTAATTAAAATTACATTAAAGTAAGTATGAGTATGAGTTATGAAATCAACTTAGTTTATAATTATTATTAGGTTGTCCCAAAAGTTTCTTTCGTTTTATTAATAAGTAATGGATGCATAATATTTTTATGTCTTACAATATATTATTATTTTATATAGGATTCATTTTGTTCTATTTTTTTCATTCATCTCTCGATTAGCAAATAAGGGTAAATGTTTATTTAAATATTGATAGACGAAACTATTGCGGGAAGATAACGAAAGAAACTTTCGGGACAACCTAGTATTTAGTTTTGTCATTTTGGCCTTTTTTATTTTACCTGAATTTTTCTCTTCAATTATTATTTATTTAATTTTTTAGTTCCTTCTTTCACTCACAGTATTTTTTTCATAGTAACTACTCATTGCTTCGTTTACCTCCATTCCCCCGATAATAAAGTACCAACCACAGGAATTGCATTTGTTCAAGTATTTTTAAAACTGGGTTTCAAAAAATTTTGTTTTAATCCTCTACAGTCCGAATTTTGTCTGCTTATTGGAGAAAAAATTACGATTGATTACAGTTTTTCACTTTGATTTGAAAATATTTAAATTAATAATCACTGTAGATGGATCCTGGTGTCGCTACAGTAATACAGTAATGAAATTTAATAATGCAGTGATAACTAAAGAACATAAATTTTTTAACTTTCTATAACCCGAATTTTGTCTGCTTATTAGAGAAAAAATTCCGATTGATTACAGTTTTTTACTTTGATGTGAAAATATTTAAACTAACAATCACTGTAGATGGATCCTGATGTCGCTACAGTAATACAGTAATGAAATTTAATAATGCAGTGATAACTAAACAAAATTAATTTTTTAAAATATAGATCAATTTGTAAATTTTAAGTCACACGGTCCCATAGAGGGTTAAATCCTATATCACGTTATTGAATAACAGAAAGTTTGAATATAATTTATCGTTTCTCTCTGAAAGTATAGTAAAATGAAACACCACGCAAGGAAGTATTAGGTTGGCCAATAAGTTGTGCTTTTAGCGATAATTGTGTTCCCACGCTTTGAAATGCAACTAAATTCAGTTCAAATCTTAAAAGCGAAAGTGGAGAATAGATTATTGAGTAAAAATATTTCCGTTTATAATAAAAAATAATCGCCTTTTATTTATGTGTTAAAACCTTTTTGATCGAACTGTTTGGCCAATCTAATGTAACAGTAAAGTATTATTTATTACGAATAATCCGATAGGAAAATGGGAAATCTCCCCGAGTGACAAGCAATGTGATAAAATAAGCGAGTCGAATATTTTATCTTGGTAGACATTCCTAATTTGTCATCCGAATTACGTCGTAGGTAATTTTAGATACAAGAAATGGATACACTAATTTATTTGTTCATGGTTAAGAAAGCATCGTTCGCTTTGAAATGTCACGCTTTCGCTGTTTACTAGTATAACAGAGAGAACGTGACCATAACATCATTTGCATTGTGCTGAATACGGATGGATAATTGGTTAGGGATAAAATAGAATAGTGAAATGATCACTTGGATGTTTATCGATTATTATTGATATATTAAAAGGAATTAATAATAGTGGGAACTTTTTAGATCGTAGGTTTTGATTTGTAATTTGCAGAATAAATAACATTGGTTAAAGAGATATCATTTTTATACATTATACTTAATTAAAAGTTAGAAAAATGATCTTGCTAGATAATTTTGAAATAAAGTAGACAAGAATGAAGGTGAAAGTACAGACAATTCCGTGCTATCGATAGTTTCATGTAACTAAATGTTACCTTGAAGAATTTTTTTTTTTTTAATTTCATTGACAATTTTTAGTTTCTTACGTATTTCATTTTAATACAGTCATATTGATGAATAGGTAAATATTATTTATTTTTAAAATGTGAAATCAATAATATATTACATTTTTTTAGTTTAGTATTAAATATATTTATTATAATAAAGTTACATTGAAAAATGAGGAAATATTTATTTTTAAAATCTGAAATAAATAATATATTATATTTTTGTAGTTTAATAGTAAATATATTTATTATAATAAAGTTGAGGAAATATTTATTTTTAAAATCTGAAATAAATAATATATTATATTTTTGTAGTTTAATAGTAAATATATTTATTATAATAAAGTTACATTGAAAAATGAGGAAATATTTATTTTTAAAATCTGAAATAAATAATACATTATGTTTTTGCAGTTTAATATGAAATATATTCATTATAATAAAGTTACATTGAAGAATGAGTAAATATTATTTATTTTTAAAGTTAGAAATAAATAATACATTATGTTTTTGCAGTTTAATATGAAATATATTCATTATAATAAAGTTACATTGAAAAATGAGTAAATATTATTTATTTTTAAAGTCAGAAATAAATAATATATTATATTTTTGCAGTTTAACATTTCATAACTGCTATTGTAAGAATCGATTCATTACCAAATTGATTTATTATCAGTAGCAATATATCGTTTAAATATTTTAGTGACAATCTATCAATACTTTGCTACATTTAGAGAATTGAATGAACATAAAATTTCTGGTTTTACAAAATGAGTTATAACCGATTAAGATGTCATTTTGTTAACGAAGATTGATTACGCTGATTTTATAGTTAACTCGCCTCGAACTATAATTTCAGCGAAGAAAGNAAATGAGTAAATATTATTTATTTTTAAAGTCAGAAATAAATAATATATTATATTTTTGCAGTTTAACATTTCATAACTGCTATTGTAAGAATCGATTCATTACCAAATTGATTTATTATCAGTAGCAATATATCGTTTAAATATTTTAGTGACAATCTATCAATACTTTGCTACATTTAGAGAATTGAATGAACATAAAATTTCTGGTTTTACAAAATGAGTTATAACCGATTAAGATGTCATTTTGTTAACGAAGATTGATTACGCTGATTTTATAGTTAACTCGCCTCGAACTATAATTTCAGCGAAGAAAGTCAAAGAGATAAATACAGTCTATGTTCTTTTACGTTTAGAGAATTTCTTGTTTCCTTTTCACAAGCGCAATAAACGTGCAGAATGAAAGTTCCATAAGAAATATATACCTACAGCTTCGTATCCTGTACTACATACAGTTCTAATCCTTTTACGTGCCTTACTACAATTTTTTTCCACACACCTAGCAATTAAAATAAAATTGGGACACGTATATTTTAATCTGATTAGTGAAAGTGCAAGGATATTCTTTTATTTCCAATCGGAAGTCCACGAGAACACCGTTCACTTTCTTTCGATATGTTAGAAAATATTAAATATTGATCTTTGTAAAATAAATAAATAAATAAATACTTATAAAATACGTGCGATTCTTCTAGTTACAAAATTTTTATATTTTTTTACTCAAGCTCAAAATTAGAAATTTTTTAATTATTATCGCCTAGAGTAAATAATTAGTGAAAGTTTCTTTTAAATTACAAGTAAAAAGTTTTTTTTTT
>SMSQ01025730.1:56761-87461 GCA_019453375.1 Ctenoplectra terminalis
TTCATAATTATTTGGTGTGTGCCAGTAGTCGGTTCTTGCGGCCGGTATTCACACTGATGGAAGAAGGGGAGCAAACCTTACTTCATAAAATTAATGGGTTGTATAAAATATTAATCTCTTATATCTCTAACAGAACTTTTTAAATCTTGACTCTTATTTCTTCGCTATTAAAAAAAAATGATACGATTCGTCTCGGCCTGTCCTATATTTTTTTATAATATAATTGTGATAATTTGTGAATGTTTATAATCTTCAATTCTGTCGCTCAATGTAGCTATTGAATACAGTTGCTCGTTTTAATGATTAATATATTTTGCAAGAAAGCAAAAGTAATTTGTTTTGCAAGTGCAAGATATAGAACGAAGTTTAATTTGTGACTGATTGCGGCGTGAAATGGGTTAATATTTATTATCGAGTTACTCAAAAGGTTTGTACCGTTTTTGACAAGTGTTGTTATTAAGTTTTATTATGAATTTAATAAAATTAAGAGAAAATTATTATTAAAGTCTGTGGAATAATAAAATATTTAATACAGCAATTAAAAAGAAATTTCTGAAATTGGTTAATAGAAAATGGCGCCGATGAAGTACAGGAAAAGGAACAAGGAGAGCACGAGGAAAATTATAAATCCTCTTAAAAACGTTCGTTAAGACAATTGAGTTAAAGAAGACAGAAAATAAAAGACGACGCTGAGCTTCATGTATCGACGAAGAGTTAACAAAAATTATCGGACCTTGACAAGGATGTTCCATCTTATCTGCTATACTCACAGAACATTCCACTATCTATTATTTATTTTTGAATGAAATTGGATAAGCCAGAGGGCTGCAAAAATTGCTCAAAGAAATTTATTTCCCAAGAAGATAAATTCTGCATAAAAGAGACCCAGAAATTACCCAATATACAACGAAAATTTACAGAAACAAACGGCTCATCCAACACTGAGTAAAACACTAATTCTAAACGAGCATGTTGCCTGCATAATTGTTCTCAACTCTTCCAAAAATATCTTCTTCCAATCAGTTCCAACGAAACACAAGAACGATCGAACACCGCACATACGACTTACTCAAACTCGATAAAAACTAAACGAAGCACAAAAAAAAGTAGCTATTAAGTATATAAATAAGTTCTCTCGGTCTAGCGGAGTCGGAAAATGGGTCGATGACAATATCGCTTCAACAAGCGAAGCATTTTTTATAGAAAAACTTGCGAAATCCGAAAGAAGTTACGCCGATAAAGCAAACTGTATCGTTTCCTTCACGTTCAATAAATACATCTTAAAAAAAAGAAAACCGTGAGAACTTATTTATACACCCAATACAACGTTCCACAAAATATTCTTACAATTCTCTAGAAACCCGTTGTCCACCGAGCTTCCCGAACAACCAGACAATTCTTGTACTAACCGAGCCTCCCTCGAACTTCCAAAAAGAGAGAAAAAAAAAAATACAAATTTTCAGATTCAACCCAGAACCAGCTGCACGGATGCAGGTAGAGCAGGTCCGCAGTTACTACCAAGATTTATTGAGACAGCAACCAGCGTCTCCTGTTGTACACACAGCGATACCGGCAACGGCACCGCCCCCGATACGAGGACCACCCCCAGAGTCGGCGCATTCTAGGCAAAGAAGACAAGCACCGCATCAATCTCAACCACGATTCCAACAACGACCACAGCAGCAACCATTGCCAGTTGAACCGGTGCCACAATATTCGACCAATCTTCCTGGCCACCTCAAAAGTCTGTTAAGCTACCAGTCGCAGATTCCTTACAACATCATTGCTAATCAGATCAATTATCGGCCCGACAAACCGTACGTACCGCAACCAGCTCAACCTCCCGCGGCTCCTCAAGTTCAATATCAAGGCCAAGGAGGAAGCTCGTATCAAGGCCAAGGAGTAAGCTCGTATCAAGGCCAAGGAGGAAGCTCGTATCAAGGCCAAGGAGGAAGCTCGTATCAAAGACCAGAAGCGTACCAAGGAGGAGACTCCTATCAAGGCCAATCGAGTGGACACAGCCAGGTGTACGCTTCACAGTCGCAGTATCCGCAGTACGCACAATCACGGATCGAATATCCGCAGCCCAGTAATAACGGGGTTCGTCCTGTCACCGAGAGTCAATACTGAAGACGAGGAGACGCTGGGTGAGGACCATTAAGACGTTGACTGCTGTTGGAGTCACTGGTGAACGGAACTCGACCAAGTGGCGCCATCATGAACAGCGGTGTCCGATGTTAGTGAAAGTATTGGAATAAATGGTAACAAGTGTAGGATTTTGAGTAATTGTATGGTGTCAATGCATCATAGAGCATTTAAATAGTTTTATTCGTGATCGTTGAACTGTGGATATTTATGGGAACGTATGTTACGTGCATATTCTTATGGGAAGTAGGTAGAGGAATGGGATCGAGATAGGAAGTTGTTTTGAAAATTTGCTTTTTGTGTTGAATTTAGTATCTTAGATTGCATATTTTCCGCGTGTTAATGTATTTGAGGAATTAGTTAGTAGTTTCGTGTCTTTTTTTTTTTTTATTTTCAACCCCTTGGTATAGAATCGCGAGTCGTACTCGTAGCGTAGATTTTGGTCCAAATATAATAATAGTTTAATATTAATTTCAACTATACTTTCAATTCATAAGATTCAGAATTAGAAAATAGAAATTATACGCAACATTTCAATGTTTTGTGTTTGACACGGTATCAAAGAAGCGAATAGTTATTATTAAAACGTGTAGCTACTGAAAAGAATAGTAGGACAAGCAGTTAAGTAATATTAATATAGTCTCATTGATCATCAGTCAGATAATAAATCCCGATAGTAAATAGCCGATAATAAATTTAGAACAAAGAAAAGTACATCTTATAGTTATGAAATGAATCTACTGCTTACTAAATACTTTCTTCGCTGAGAATCTTATCTTATATCCAACGTTATTTTATTCAAAAAATATATAATTTGTGAGTTAAGATAAATGTTAGATGCAGTGATTTAAAAATTAAGACTGTTCGACTTTTAACCCATTCGAGACGAAAAATTATTTTGTAGACGATCTCCAGGAGCGCAAATTTTTCTTTTCTATGTCAAGCAGTTTAGATAGAAGAAATGTTCAAGAGATGAGAAATTAAAATTGCAAACACTTTTCGTGTAAACAGCATGGTAGCAATACAAATTTTAATCTTTGCGCACCTTAGCTTTACTTTATCTTAATATAATTTTATCTTCATAGTTATTTCTTCACTAGTAACTAGTAATTCAAGTTCAAGATCATTACACACACGGTGTGTAACTTTTTGCTAGAAAATGCATTACACACACGGTGTGTAATCCCTCTCTGATGAGTTAACCCTCTACAGCCCGAATTTTGTCTGCTAATCAGATAAAAAAAATTACGATTCGTTACAGTTTTTCACTTTGATTTGAAAATTTTTAAATCAATAATTGTTATAGATGGATCGTGGTATAATTACAGTAGTACAGTGATCAGATTTAATAGTACAGTGATAACTAAATAAAATAAATTTTTTAAAATATAGATACATTAGTTTGTAACTTTTAAGTCACACGGCGCCACAGAGGGTTAAAATCTTAGCGTTTTTATAAGATACATGCAGAAACCGATTTCCATTAGCATTTTGTTGAAACCTTACAAATATTTGATGACGTAAGGATAGGATTTTATATTGCGATTAACAATTTACAACATATTTAACGCACATTTATTTACACATTGTTTACACATTTCTTGTATAATCCATTTTATTCGCATAAATATCCGCATTCTAATGATTACATATTATTATATACGCGTTATATACGCATATTTCAAGGTATTGTAAGAAACAAATTTTATTCCGACACCGTGAGTAAATTATATGGAGTTGGTCCGGCAGTCAACGTGTTAATTGTTCGTATTTTAATTTTTTATTTGGTGTTTCATTTCATTCTCGATCGCTTCAGCTAACTGGATCGATGTTTTCACGTTTTGCGTATTAAGGAAATTATTATCGCGGATTAATCATAGACATTTGCCGACCGATGAAACTTTTGTCATTTGGATATTGTAATGATAAGTCTAAGATAAAATTGATGTTCGGTATCAATTTATTTATTATCTCATTCGATGAAAGTTTTATTCTTTATCAAATTCTTGAATAAAATTTTGCTAATTTTATCCATTCAGGACGGTTCAAATATTTTTAATATTATCAAATAAAAACAGTTTTAATAAAATTAACTTTTATCTAAAATGTTTATTCAAGAAACTTTCATACTGTTATATTTTATACATTGATAAATAATTCAGAGATAAATGTTGGTTTCTGGAATAAAATATGCAAACAACGTTCGGTCTTGAATAAGCTAAGTAACCGTTCGTTAGGAATTATAATTCTGTAAATTAAAAAGAACAAAATTGGTACTGCTTTAGACGAGCTAGTTTTTGATTGCGTTATAATCAAATATATTTCACTGCATGAGAAATGTAATTTTTGTGCTCCAATAATATTTTCGTTAATATGCGACTCGTTTTGCGTGATACGAAATTGCGGAGAAATCGACGTTTTCGCTGCGACCGTTTCCTAATACTTCCTGAAACGTTCTCCAATCTTTACGCATTTTATTTTTCACCTAAGTTACTCGCGAACTGAAATACTCGGATAATTTTTTAACACGTTGTATGCGGGACAGATATAAATACGTTTTTGGTATACCTTCGATTAATTACTCACATAAAATTAAAAGTAACGCGGTAAATAAATGTTTGATTCTTATTGTTGTTTTGAACAGAAGAATAGAATTGTATTTTATAAAATAGTGTCTTTCTGTGGTAAGATATTGTTGAGGGAACGATTTTTTCGCAGTATCCTTGGGAATTAATTAAATTGCAAAAAAATAGCCCGCACACAACGTGTTAAATTCTCTTCTTTATAAACAAGTTATTATTTAGGTCAAATTTAATTTTTATTCAAAAATTATATTTATTTTTGCATCAAAAATAGTGTATCCTTAATAATATGTTTTAAAGTACGCAACATGTTCTGAAAATACTTTCTTCAAATATTTGATTTAATTATAAACGTTTAACAATAGCAGCGAATAATATGTGTTCGTCGATGAAAGAAATTTCTTGTCTGCTTTTAAACAATACTCATACTAATATTTATTTCAACGGATAATATTGTTTTTATACTTTGTTACTTATGTATGGTCGATGATGCAAAAGGTGTAATTTTGTTACTCAAATATTTTTATGTTATTAAAAAACTAATTCTACACGAACTTATATTCCTTTTTGAAACACGTATTCATAAATTTGTTATAATTTACACAATAACGCTTCAGATACGTTATTGAGCTAGAAATACAATATTATTCCTATAATTACGATTACTTAACATTTTTATAATATTTTATACGTTTACATTCACTTTGTCCACGTTACATATTATATCAAATTAGGCAAACTTAAACTCAATTCATGCAAATACTTTTTTTCATTTAACACTAGGTTTACGGACATCGATCGGCTCATTTCGACGGGTACGTTGAAATACAATTTTTTTGTAATATCATTAGTTCAGTGTACTTCAAATTAATAGGTTTCTATTAGCAGAGATTTATTTAATACACTTTTCGTATATAAATTCTATTTTGTGTTCACATTTTCCGCATGCATGATTGTTAAACTTAACCCTTTGCGGACGAATGATATATTATAATTTGATTTCTACGTCGAATTGTCGCCTCCACAGCGACAAACGAATAGGAGACGCCAATGCGAAGTTTCGTCGACGATTTGTCTGTTTTCTATTTTATTTTCTGTCTAATTATTTAGATATTCAATTTATAATCTCGTTCCATATAGAAATTATCATCCACCTGCCACCAATCAGAGTCGAAAGTGTGCTCGTCCGCAAAGGGTTAAACACGAAATCTGAACCGAGTCAAATTGACGGGTTCCGTAAATCTAGTGTTAAAGATGTCAAAACTCTGAATATAATAGTAATAATCGAATTTTATTGAGAGGTGTCTGTCAAACACTTGAATGTGTTATAAAGGAAAGCCATTCGAAGTTCCACGAATTTCTACACGCGGAAATCTGTGTGGAATGTAAATCGTCTTCCGGTGAAAGAAGAGCGAACGATGGCAGCACGCCATCTTATCGATGTCGTTACACTGCGTTTCAGTGGTACTTACATTGAACGCGTAAGTCTTCTGATAAAAAACATTATCTGTGAGCGTTATTGAATAAGCTTGTCTGTTTTTATAGTTTTTATACGACCACGTTTTCCAATAAAATATTTTCCACACAAACGTATTTCGATTGATCATTTTCATGCGTGAGTGGCCAAGCTTTTAGGTTACGTCGGTGTGTAAATGATGAGGTCAAGTTTATTGGTATAATTTTTTAATTAGCTCTCTATAAGATCGTTTGATTTGAAAGTTATGTGGTATACTCTTGATTAGAAGTTATCAGGCATTGGTTAATTTTAAAGAAAATTTTTGTTAAAATAAATATCTAATAAGAATTTAGAAATACAGGATAATTTAGTTTCCCTTATAATGTAAAGTCCGAACTAATTTACAAATTATGTTATGAAAATTTTTGCGTTATACTATTTCGTCTATAAGTCATTAGATACTCGTTAATTTTAAAAAATTAATACGATTAATAAAATTTTTAGAAATTAATGAAGGACTAAAATTTCTATTAAAGTAAATATTTAGTAAAAATTTAGAAATATAATATAATTCAGTTTTACTTGTAATGTGAGGTTCGAACTAATTTATAAATTATATTATAAACATTTTTGCGTTATACAATTTCGTCTATAAATTATTAGACACTCGTTAATTTTAGAAAATTGATACAATTAATAAAGTTTTTAGAAATTAATGAAGGACTGAAATTTCTATTAAAGTAAATATCTAGTAAGAGTTTAGAAATACAATATAATACAGTTTGTCTTTTAGTGTGAGGTTCGAACTAATTTATAAATTATATTATAAAAATTTTTGCGTTATACAGTTTCGTCTATAAGTCGTTAGACACTCATTTATGTTAAAAAATTAATGCAATTAATAAAGTTTTTAGAAATTAACGGAAGACTAAAATTTCTATTAAAGTAAATATTTAGTAAAAATTTAGAAATATAATATAATTCAGTTTTACTTGTAATGTGAGGTTCGAACTAATTTATAAATTATATTATAAAAATTCTTGCGTTATACAATTTCGTCTATAAATTATTAGACACTCGTTAATTTTAGAAAATTGATACAATTAATAAAATTTTTAGAAATTAATGAAGGACTGAAATTTCTATTAAAGTAAATATCTAGTAAGAGTTTAGAAATATAATATAATTTAGTTTGTCTTGTGATGTGAGATTCGAAGTAATTTATAAATTATATTAAGTCAATTCTTTCGATATACACTCTCGTCTATAAGTCATCAGACACTCGTTAATTTTAAATAAAATTTTCATTAAAGTAAACATGTAATAAGAATTTAGGAACACAGGATAATTTAGTTTCCCTTACAATGTGAACAATTAATAAATATCAATTTCACTTTATAACCATATTATTTTTTCTTTATTCCAAGTGTGCTAAATGTCTGGTGACAGAAGTGTACATATTAACTAAAATTATTTAACAGTTCAATTAATAAGAAAATTTAATTACAATTATTTGGTGTCTCTGTTCTCGGCACCTTGCTTTATTTACTTATCAGTTTACTATTGTGTTTTATTTCTATTAAAATTCCATTGCACTGGTACCAAGCTATCGTAACTGCTAGCTTCTAGTTTTTAGATCAAAAATAAGGAACTGTACGCAACAATAATTTTTTTACTCTTATAAACAAATAAAATTCTAATTACAGCATATATACTTTAAGTCTCCACAACAGTCCTTCGAAACTTAAAAAAGTTTAAGAGCGCAAAGGTTTAACCCTCGAGCCAGACTCGACATTTTACTTTGCTCCATTATTTTCAGTTTTGGAATATGAAACATATTCTTTTATATTAAAATTTTATTTAATGGAAAATTTTCTATCTACATATGTTACTGGTTATGATGATATAAAAATTCAGCCAAATTATTGATAGTTTTTAAAAGTATATTGTCGAATACGAACTAGTTGGGTTAAAATGTCGAACGTGGCTCGGACCGCAAAGGGTGAACCGTTTGAGTCCAAAGGCGTATTGAAAAAACACTGTCGAAAAATCCCGAACAGCGCAACCGCGCTTTCTCTAAACGAGTACGAAAAGACCCAGGCGGCGCGATAGCGCTTGTCTTAATCCATCGCGAGGAAAAAAATTATAAGCGTTACTCTCCGTTTAAATTGTTCGTAACACAAAAAATATTTTTAATTTGTAATTCGTTATTTTACGAAATACATCTGTATTATTATATACGCGTACCGTAAGTTTATAAATATTTCAAGTTTTGTTCGATAAAAATTATTGACAAGATAACGATGAAATACAAAATGTTTTATCTGTATTATTTACATTAAAAAAAGGAGCTGTGCGATGTACGTGCGTCAGTAAATCTGAGCGCGCTACTTCGACAGTCGGTGACTGCACCGTCAGTTGTCCACACCTCTCGAAATGTACTGGAATTTTTCGACACAAAATCTGAAGAGCGCGATCAAGCTGCTCGGGACTCAAACGGTTAACCCTTTGCACTTGAAGTTCTTTTTCATTCATATTACCAGCAACTCGAAGCAGTTTCAGTGAAAAAATCATATTTATATATGTAAAGAAAGTATACTTTCTTTAATGGGTATTTGTATTTGCCGCGCTTCTTATACTGCGCGCACCAACTGTTTATAGGATAATATAAGAGAGCACGCGTGCACAATAATATAGAAAGAGAAATAGAATTTATAATATTTAAGAGTAAAAAGGAAAAAGAAATAGTGAGTGTAAATGAAGAAGAGATAATAATAGGCTTTAATTGTCGTTTCTTAATTAACAGAGAAACAAATTCTAGCCTATTACTAATCCCGACCCATTATAGTGTTTTTGTCTTATATATATATGTAAATGATGCGCGCATTCAAAGGAAATACATCATTGTATGTTATTATTCTTTTTTAATTGATCATAGATTCAAATGTTGTGGTATATAAGAAAACATAAAACTATAACATTATTACATTTTGTAATCGTCCAAGGTGCGATATCTCTTGGTGCGAACTAAATATTATTTGCATCGTCTCCATAGCGGAGCCCTCGAGTTTGAAGCCCTCAAATGGTTAATTACGAATTTATTGTAAAATGTTAACTTTCTAAATTTCGACTTATTTTTTCACTGTCAATAAAAACTGATCCGATCAGCCTCGGTCTAGCCTGCCTTTCTGATTTTTTCCACTACGAATAGGTATACTTGAACCTAATCGTCGGTAGTTCTGCTGTTAATGTCCATCACTAGAGNATTGATCATAGATTCAAATGTTGTGGTATATAAGAAAACATAAAACTATAACATTATTACATTTTGTAATCGTCCAAGGTGCGATATCTCTTGGTGCGAACTAAATATTATTTGCATCGTCTCCATAGCGGAGCCCTCGAGTTTGAAGCCCTCAAATGGTTAATTACGAATTTATTGTAAAATGTTAACTTTCTAAATTTCGACTTATTTTTTCACTGTCAATAAAAACTGATCCGA
Source organism: Ctenoplectra terminalis (assembly GCA_019453375.1). Classification (NCBI taxonomy): domain Eukaryota; kingdom Metazoa; phylum Arthropoda; class Insecta; order Hymenoptera; family Apidae; genus Ctenoplectra; species Ctenoplectra terminalis. The sequence goes on from SMSQ01025730.1 coordinate 66,447, forward strand.
TCAGCCTCGGTCTAGCCTGCCTTTCTGATTTTTTCCACTACGAATAGGTATACTTGAACCTAATCGTCGGTAGTTCTGCTGTTAATGTCCATCACTAGAGTGTCAAATTAAAGACAAATTAAAAAATTTTAAAAACCATTTTTAAAAATTTAAAATTTTAAGGACTAATCTAAAGTACCAACGAACAAGTTTAACGCGATCACGGTAATGCGGCGCGTAAACAAGATTTATCATAGAAATTGCACTTGGACGCGCTAAATTGCGCCAAGTTTCGAACGGTGCGCGTGTTCCACTTTCACTTTGAACTTTTCCTCCTCGTAACCTAGAGAAATTAATCGTCCTGATGGTTAAAATGGTTCAGAAGCTCGTCTCGATCGTTTTGCGGTAAACTTCATTGAAACGAAGCGATCGCGAAGTACCATCATAATTATTTAACGGTGTTTAACCGTCGAATGAAGCCGCAACGATTTTTCACCGCGTCAGATCCTCGAAGCGTGCACAGAGAAGTGGAATGGTGAACGTTGAACCGCATTAAGGTCAATCGTTTTTGTGTGCACCGATTAAATCGTAATTTCTTTTTACAGAATATAAAGTTTCTGCGTGGAAACGTTGCACTTTGTACGAGATATTAATGCGGTCGACTTAGGAATACGGAAGTGACCGACGAGTGTATGCTTCCTGCAACCGACGACTGTACCGTTACGTGACTAGAAATACGTGTTTTACCTGCATCTAAGCATTGACTCGCGATTTACGTTGATATCAATTTTCGATAGGTTAAAGTAGGCTTCGTTCGATTACTGTGTTCGGGAAAGCTTGTCTTGTAGGAGAGAAACGATTATTTTTTTTTTACGCGCTACGGGAAATCGACTTTATTGCAATTGATTAGGATATGATTTATCGCTGCAAAAATTCTTATCGTTGCGAAACGGATTGGAAAATTTGATTTTTGTGAATGCGTTGTAGTTTCTTTTAACTTTGTATTTTTTTGTTATTATTTATGACAGTTTTTTTCTGATTATTTGTGATAGTTTTTCATGATTATTTGAGACAGTTTTTTATGATTATTTGTGATAGTTTTTCATGATTATTTTTGATAGTTTTTCATTATTATTTAAGACAATTTTTTATGATTATTTCATTAACAGTTTTTCATTATTATTTGTGATAGTCTTTTATTCACCTGAGAGCTGTATGGTTCCTTCTTTTTAAAAATGTACACACCTATCCATTAGTGATCGGAAAATTAATAAGTTTAGAACGAAGAAAGGTTTATATTGTACTTGTAAAATGTATTTACCACTCGTTAAATATTTTCTTCATAGAGATTCATAAATTAGAGTAGATCGAGGCGAATCGGATCAAAGTAAGAATTCGGTCGAAAGAAAGATTTTTAGGTTTAAACGAATTTTTTATCGTTTTTTATCGTTTTTCGAATTTTTTATCGTTAAAGTTTATAATAAAATTCATAACTTATTTATTTAATAGTAATTCAAAATTTATAATAAAATAGAATTTATAATAAAAGGTCAACTTTCTAAATTTTTACTTTTATTTTTTCACCGTCGCTGAAGACCGCGCACAATTTTAAAAAATCTATAGCTAAATACAAGAAATATTGCTTAATCATCTGTTGTTTAAATTTTGAAGAAGTCACATATTCCTATTTACCAATAAAAAAGTTTATAAAGACGCGAATTCACGTCAGCCGTCGCAAATATGTTAATATTATTCATATGATGTGTTCACGATGCGAACAATAATTGTAGATAGAAAATATTAGTGCAAGAAGTCTTCCAGAATAAACAAACAATTGAGGAATTGAAATAATGAACAATATAAATGTCAAAAAAATAAAAACTGATTTTTTCTTTAGTGGAAAATAATATGAATTTAAAAAGAAAAAATAATCTGAAATAATCTATTTTAGCTTTTAAAGTTATTAATCGCGTGACAATTTCATTAAATCTATACTAAATGTATAGTATACAAATAACAAATTTATCTAAAGAAATTAATTTACCATTTATTATTTTCCTAAGCCTACAAAAGCGGTAAATGGTGAAAATTAAGTTTCACGTTGAACAGACGCGCGTTTTTTGTTTCTACTGAAAGTTTTCACTTCTGACACTTGCATCGTTTGCCATTTCAATGGCGACATGATTTGCGGTCAGTTCGATGCGGTGATAAACTGGTTTTGTATGTTTTATTTATTACAACCGAAGAACACATTATAGATAATGAAAAATTATACCATTAAGCAAGACTCGAAACTGTAACTGCTATTGTAACTGCTAGTTTCTATTTTTATCGAAACGAGGAATTGTAATTAACCACAATTTTTTTTATTCTTATAAGCAAATAAAATTCCAATCACAGGAGGTTAAAGTATGTATAAATTTAAGGATAAATAATAATGTAATTATATAACCTGTACGATTTATCTTCAATAGAATTACGAACCAAGGCGAATCGGATCATTTTTCGTTCGACAGTATAAAATAATACCAAAAATTTAGAAAATTAACTTTTTATTACAAACTCGTAATCGATATCCATTTAATTTTTATAAAAATTAACTTTTTATAATAATAAAGAATTTTTTTAAACCTAAAAATCTTTCTATCATTGAATTTTTATTTCGATTCGATTCGCTTCTATGTTAGCAGCTTTCATTTTAATTTCCTTTTATATAATAATAAATAATATTTTCTCGACAATTTTTATAATTGCTTGTTCTGTGAAAAATACGTATATTATTACAGAAGATTTTTATTTTTGTACTTTGTAAATTATTACAAAATGTGGCAAACACGATTAACACGTTAAACGCCACGCTGATTTTGGTCGATTTTTCGTTAGCCTGTGTGTCGTGATACCAATTAAAAAAATATTTAGTTGTAAAATAGCTAAGAATTTAAGAAGAAAATTGTAAATATCTGCAAAGGAAAGTCGTATCTTTGTTTAACGCGATTTGGTAGAGCACATTAATGAATTATAAGCTATTGTTTTTTGAAATTAATACCGTCAGTCCTGAGAAATTAACGATGCCTAAATGAAAATCTCAGCGTCGGTCCGCAGGGACCGGCGTGGCGCTTAACGCGTTAAACCCTCTATGGCTTTGTGTGACTTAAAAAATGACAAACCAATATATCTATATTTTCAAAAATTTATTTTATTTAGTTATCACTGTACTATTACATTTTATTACAATATTACTGTAATTACACCACGATCGATCTATAGCAATTATTAGTTTAAAAGTTTTCGAATCAAAGTGAAAAAAAAAAAGTAATCAATCGTAATTTTTTCTCTGATAAACAGACAAAATTCGGGCTATGGAGGGTTAATAATAATAGTTAATTAGAGTTAAATTCGATTAGGCGTTTGAGTTACTGAAAAACCATTTTCGATGAAGTAACAATCATTGATCTTTCTATTAACCAAATGATCCGACATTTTTCAACGATCATCAACATTCTGGCGCTTAGAATACTCGCGACAAGAATTTCCATGTCGCAGAAGCAAGTTCTCTGGTACGTTTGCTTCCTCGAACTCGGTTAATTATAGTCGGACAACTAAATTCCAAAGTACGCCGCCGTCAATTGCGTTCAAAGGGAAAAGCCGATCGAACGACTTTCACATAACTCCATGTTAACCTCTGATATAATACTTGGTCAGGAAAAGCGGTTCTGGTTTTCATACAGCGTAACGAAGTTCTTGCTGGGAGAGTTCATTTAAGGGATGTGGATTTGTCACTTAGATAACGTAATTTGTAATCTTTGACGCAATTAACCCTTCGTATTACCATGTCGAGCTGGACTCGACATTCCGTTTTGCTGCATTTCTTTCAGTTTTAACGCTAGAACTACCGAACAAGTCAAAATAACTTGTTCATAATTTCTTATAAAAATTTTAGAAATTTATAATAATGAATTTTTGAAGATTTTCCACAATTTTTTGTAAAAAATGTGCATAAAGAATTGTTATCCTTATTATAGGTATTTTTTGAAATACCTATCATTTNCAATTAAAAAAATATTTAGTTGTAAAATAGCTAAGAATTTAAGAAGAAAATTGTAAATATCTGCAAAGGAAAGTCGTATCTTTGTTTAACGCGATTTGGTAGAGCACATTAATGAATTATAAGCTATTGTTTTTTGAAATTAATACCGTCAGTCCTGAGAAATTAACGATGCCTAAATGAAAATCTCAGCGTCGGTCCGCAGGGACCGGCGTGGCGCTTAACGCGTTAAACCCTCTATGGCTTTGTGTGACTTAAAAAATGACAAACCAATATATCTATATTTTCAAAAATTTATTTTATTTAGTTATCACTGTACTATTACATTTTATTACAATATTACTGTAATTACACCACGATCGATCTATAGCAATTATTAGTTTAAAAGTTTTCGAATCAAAGTGAAAAAAAAAAAGTAATCAATCGTAATTTTTTCTCTGATAAACAGACAAAATTCGGGCTATGGAGGGTTAATAATAATAGTTAATTAGAGTTAAATTCGATTAGGCGTTTGAGTTACTGAAAAACCATTTTCGATGAAGTAACAATCATTGATCTTTCTATTAACCAAATGATCCGACATTTTTCAACGATCATCAACATTCTGGCGCTTAGAATACTCGCGACAAGAATTTCCATGTCGCAGAAGCAAGTTCTCTGGTACGTTTGCTTCCTCGAACTCGGTTAATTATAGTCGGACAACTAAATTCCAAAGTACGCCGCCGTCAATTGCGTTCAAAGGGAAAAGCCGATCGAACGACTTTCACATAACTCCATGTTAACCTCTGATATAATACTTGGTCAGGAAAAGCGGTTCTGGTTTTCATACAGCGTAACGAAGTTCTTGCTGGGAGAGTTCATTTAAGGGATGTGGATTTGTCACTTAGATAACGTAATTTGTAATCTTTGACGCAATTAACCCTTCGTATTACCATGTCGAGCTGGACTCGACATTCCGTTTTGCTGCATTTCTTTCAGTTTTAACGCTAGAACTACCGAACAAGTCAAAATAACTTGTTCATAATTTCTTATAAAAATTTTAGAAATTTATAATAATGAATTTTTGAAGATTTTCCACAATTTTTTGTAAAAAATGTGCATAAAGAATTGTTATCCTTATTATAGGTATTTTTTGAAATACCTATCATTTTGATTTCTTTGGTACAAATAACTCTACTTTAATCGCCAGTAGTTTTAGTGTTAAATACTTCAACTATCTACGAAATTAACATTAGAGAAAATAAAGCAGGTCAAAATGGCTGATTCCTAATTTCTCATAGAAACACTATAAATTTACGCTAGTTACAATATTTATTACTTAAATCGTTATTATTTATTACAATATTTACAATGTTGCAGAAACTACAATAAGAAGTACAATGGAAGTATAATACAATGTTGTTGGAAGTCAGAAGAAACAGATATTTCATTTTGGAAGATATTTTTATAGTTTTTCCTACAAACGTGGATAAAGACTTATATGTTATTTTTTTTTTTCCAAAAAACTGGTCTCTTTGATTTCTTTGGCACAAATTGATACACCTTAATCGCCGGTTGTTCTAGTGTTAAATACTTCAACTGTCTACGAAATTAACGTTAGAAAAATTGCGGCTAACTCGCAATTTGTGAGAAGATAATTTCTTGCACATGCGAAATATAAGAGAAGGAGTGATACAAGATACGAATGTAAAAAATGCAACTTATAATTAGTTAACATGGTGGATAACATATTTTTTTAATAAGAAATTAAATCAGTTCTTAAGCTAAACTGTTTTATCACATTTTTAGAACATTCTTTCTGATTTTCTAAAAAGTTTAATGATCTTCTAAGTTTAACGTTTGTACTACAGATACAATTGTATTAAACTTCAGCTGAGGTTTCGGTATTTGCAGATTTTTAAAAGATTGCAACCTTGGTATATAACGTATTTTTTGAATAATAAATTAAATTTAATATGTATTATTAAAAACTGTCAATTTTAGTATTTACAGATTCTTAGAAGATTGCAACCTTGGTATATATCGTATTTTTTGAATAAGAAATTACATTAGTTCTTAAGCTAAACTAGTTTATCACATTTTTAGAATATTCTTCCTAATTTTCTAGGTTTAACGTTTGTATTACACATATAATTGTATTAAACCTCTGCTGAGGTTCAAGTAAAAGCTTAATAATAAAAAAAAAAGTTATTTAATTGAAGCTTAATCATTTGTTAGTGCGTCAAAGATACTTGTTTTATCAAATTATAACTGTTTCAAACGATCTAAATTTTACAAGGAGTTAATTAACGTTACTTGAAGTAATTAATTTGTCGTTAATTTAATCACTTTAACAATTAAATATCTGAATACTTATGAACGATAAAAAAAGGGTTCAACTTAGAAAAGTCTGTTCCAACATCCAACACCGATAGAATACGCGAGAAAGTATTCCGTGAACGTGGCGCATTTAAATCTGGAGTGCTCAGCAGTCAAAGGGTTAACAATTCAGTTTATTTTGTGCTTTATTTTAATTCTCTTGAGATTAAATATGGTGTAAATATTGAGTTAAGCGTTTACATTCATTTCTTTAAGTAGTGTATGTACATTATTATGGTAAATTGTTCAAAGTTATTCATAGCACGTTGCATACAGCAGTGTAAGATACGAAAACCTTAACCACATAATCGTTTCTACGAGCAAAATGCTAATAATAACATTTAAGAGTAAATGACTTCTACATTTTAAATGCAGCAACTTTCTCGTGACTCTAGATTTCTACCAACGATAGATAGGTATATTGTAACTTGGAAATAAAATAATCAGAAATGTAATTGAGTAGTGTAACGGTGAGTGATATAATAACTGATAACAAAAATCTAGAAAATGTTACGTATAAAGTTCATACGACAGGTTTTTTAAGACAGGCGTGTACACTATTGCTCGTAACAATTCAGACATTCATTCGCTAATAAATTAAAGTTTATGCAACAGACTTTTCTAAGTTGAATAGTATTCAGATATTTAATTGTTAAAGTGTCTGAATTAACTATAAATTAATTACTTCAGGTAACGTTAATTAACTCCTTGTAGAATTTAGATCGTTTGAAACAGTTATAATTTGATAAAACAAGTATCTTTGACGCACTAACAAATGATTAAGCTTCAATTAAATAACTTTTTTTTTCATTATTAAACTTTTACTTAAACCTCAGCAGAGGTTTAACACTATTATATCTGTAATAGAAACGTTAAACCTAGAAAATTAGGAAGAATATTCTAAAAATGTGATAAAACAGTTCAGCTTGAGAACTAATGTAATTTTTAATTTATTGTATTTTTTTAATTTAAGAACCTGTAAATATTAAAATTAACAGTTTTTAATAAAACATATTAAATTTAATTTGTTATTCAAAAAATACGATATGTACCGAGGTTGCAATCTTCTAAGAATCTGCAAATATCAAAACCTCAGCTGAGGTTTAATACAATTATATCTGTAGTACAAACGTTAAAGCTAGAAAATCAGAAAGAACATTTTAAAAATGTGATAAAACAGTTTAGCTTAACACTAATTTAATTTCTTATTAAAAAAATATGTTATATACCAAGGTTGCAATCTTCTAAAAATCTGTAAATACCAAAATAGACAGTTTTTAATAAAATATAATAAATTTGATTTGTTTTTCAAAAAATACGATATATACCAAGGTTACAATCTTCTAAGAATCTGTAAATACCAAAACAATTAAATAAAAGATTTAAATAAAAGACAATTTTTAATAAAACATAATAAATATAATTTATTATTCAAAAAATACGATATATTCCAAGCTTGCAATTTTTTAAGAGTCTGTAAATACCAAAACAGACAGTTTTTAATAATAAATTTAATTTGTTATTAAAAAAATACGCTATATACCAAGATTGCAATTTTTTAAAAATCTGTAAATACCGAAGCAGACAATTTTTAATAAAACATAATAAATGTAATTAGTTATTCAAAAAATACGATGTATACCAAGGTTACAATCTTCTAAGAATCTGCAAATACTAAAATTAACAGTTTCTAATAAAACATAATAAATTTAATTTGTTATTCAAAAAATATATTATATACCAAGGTTGCAATCTTTTAAAATTCTGTAAATACCGAAGCAGACAATTTTTAATAAAACATAATAAATGTAATTAGTCATTCAAAAAATACGATATTTACCAAAGTTGCAATCTTCTAAGAATCTATAAATACCAAAATAGACAGTTTTTAATAATAAATTAAATTTGTTATTCAAAAAATACGTTATATACCAAGATTGCAACCTTCTAAAAATCTGTAAATACTAAAACAAACAGTTCTGAACAAAACATTCAGTGACCCTTGACCAACCAGAAAACAGTCGGTCCGAATCGATAATAGTCGATCATTAAACAAAGCATTGCTTCGAATCAAGTTGTCACAGACCCAGGTTTTCTGGTGCAACTAGCTGGATCGTTTCCTGGGTAACAGCGACAGAAACGTAGCATGCCGTGCATACAGGGCGCGTTTGTTACGTGATGAACGGAACGGAGTCCTGTACGATGGAGGAAAAGAAAAAAAATTCAGTCGAAACCGACCAACCGTGAAAGTTAGTGGTTGGCCGGACCATTTACCCTGGAAACGCTCGCCCATATAGAAGTGCGTCGCGACGCGGCCGCCAGTTTCGTTCAGCTACTATCCCGAAATCGCCTACACCTTCGCCATGAAGTTCCTCGTGAGTACAACTTTACTTTACATTTACTTCTTTTGTTTCGAACAAGCCTTCCCCTTTTTTATTTAATAAATTTGTGTATACATATTAACCAATTTTTTTTTTTATATTCAAGGATATGTAAAATATATTTATAATACATTTTTCATATTATATCCTTTTTTCTAGGAGATACGGATCAATTTTAAAGAGAATTTTCGATCTTTATCGGTGTGTTTTGTGTTACGAATTCGCTTCTTGTTTTTAAATTGTTCATTTTACGCCGCTTGAATCACTACTTTGGGTTATCGGTGACACAGTTTGTTAAAAAAATGTTTCTGGAGAATTTTAAAGTTTGTGGAGAAGGTTAGGTTATTTTTTGGGGAATTTTAGAAATTTTAACAGTTGCTGTATCTCGTTTTTGTTAATTTTTTATCGCATTTTGTTTTCTGACTTGGGTTGATCATTGTTGGACGACAGTGTTAAACTGTAATATAATTTATTTGAATATTTAACCCTCTATGAGACCGTGTGACTTAAAAGTTACAAACTGAGGTATTTATATTTTAAAAAATTAATTTTGTTTAGTTATCACTGCTCTATTAAATTTGATTACTGTATCACTGTAGCGACACCACGATCCATCTACAGTAATTATTAGTTTAAAGATTTTCAAATCAAAGTGAAAAACTGTAATCAATCGTAATTTTTTCTTCAATAAGCAGACAAAATTCGGGCTATAGAGGGTTAATTTGATATTAAATTATTAGCTTACTAGTGTTCATATTTTCAAGGAGATTTTAATTGTTTCATTACAAATTGCTTCGTTCAAATTGTTGTTCCTGTCACTTCTCTCTCTTACGAATTCGTTAATAAAATATATTTTAAAATATAAAATCAAGTAACGTTTTACTTAAAATAATAAGGATGAAGGAAGTGAAAATTATTTTATGCAGTGTGTGTTTTGTCTATTTTAGAATTGATTTGTAAAAATATTTTGTTTCTTAGTGAATTGGAAGATTAATTAGGATTAAATTGATTTTTTAGGTTTTGTGACGAACCAATTTTAGAAATTGGTTCCTTATCGTGTAATAAAAATTGTGGCAATTGTTTCGTAAAATGAAATTTTAATCTGTTTGTTTAAAATAGAGAAAATGATTTTTTTCTAAGAATAGAAAAAAATCTAATAATAGTTAATTATAAGTGGCAAATATATTTTTTTTCACGAAAATTTTGTTTTTTCTAAGAATAAAATTAATCTGGAAATTTGTAACTTATAAGTGAGCGAGGTATAATATTTTTTGATTGTTAAGTAAATAGTAATTAATTCTAACTAGATAATTTGTAACGATGTCATTAAAGTTTATCTTATTAAACAGATAAAATCACATTTTATGAAACAATCTTTTGTTATGAAACATTCTTGTACGTTAATATAGAATTTTTTTTATATCAATTGTTGCATTCCTTTTCATTTTATCGCGATAATAATATTTTCAAGAATTTAAAATCACTGAAAGAATTACGAAGTATTTGATTCAATTTTATGTAACACGTTGCAAGATATTAATTAGCAATTACATTTATTAAGCAATTTATATGTACTTATATCTAAAAAAAAATGAACTGTAATAATTATTTGATTCACAATTATAGCGCACCGTGAAACCTTTGCAAATTTTCATTTATTTTTACACATCAGCACTAGAATTTATTTAATAATCATTTCATTTAGTAGTTTATTCCACAATAATTTTTATAAAATCCTCTGATAATACCATCACCTTAAAAATAAAATAAATATAAATACAAAGAGAATTTTAATATTTATAAAATGGTTCCAAAACATTTTTCTCGTTCTCCTGTTAAATAATTAATTTCATTATTGTAACAGGCTAATAAAATAATATATCACACACTTTAGGTACCAAATTTTTTAATCCAATTTGCGATCATTTCTCAAATTCAATTTTACAAATACAGTATATTATACAAATATCAAAAATTCAAAATATATTTACATATTAACTCCATAACATATTACACTACTAAATAAATTAATTTATATAATTCCATAAAACTACGCTAAACTTATTCATCGCAATAAAAGAACACGTTATAACGAAAAATATTATCAATAATATAATCTCCAACATAACTTCTTACATAATTAAATTTTAAGTTGAAATATCACAGATAAGTTAATGTTAAATTTTATTCGAATTCATGCTCGATTAATCCCAACGCTGAAAATTATTTAACACAGCTCGACCTACATTATTTCCCATAAAGTTCTCTTATCACAAGTGTGAAAACCGCTATAGCTTTCGAAAGGTGTGTATCTAGGTACCGAATGCTTTCATCCTTTCCCTTCTTGGGAACCATGCAAATAACTTGAGCACATACACGTGCACACATGTGCATCGTGTGCAATGGTGTGCATCGTGAGAGATCGGTAAACTGCATTATCTAGCTTTCTCGAACACGAACTGATTTTTCGTTTTACCGTTATCCGCAATTTTCGCACGTACGATCGTTTTTATTGCGTTTAAAGAAAATGATTTACGATTCTCGTACGATTCTGTTTTATTATTATTTAGTTCACTGGTAACAGTCATGGTGCATAAAGTGGGTCAAGTTAGAGAGTAAACTTCTGTTGCTCCATATTAAGTTTTTTTCGTTTCGGATCATTCGTTTTATAGCGGAAGGTAGAAAGTCTGATATCGATTAGAGATTCGAAGGTTTATGACGATTTAAGAAATTTAGTTATATGTGTGATAGTAATTTAGAAATTGAAGTTGTGTAAATATTAAATTGTTAGCGATTTTGGTCGATTTTTTATCGGGCTGTTTGTTACGATAGGAATTCAAAAAAACATTTTGGTCGAAAAATAGGGAAGAATTTAGGAAGTTTGTGAAAGTACTGCAAAGGAAAGTCGTATCTTTTTAAATGTATTTTAATAAGATCTGTTAATAAATCGTTAGGTATTTTTTTTTAATCGATGTTGTCGATGCTCAGAAATCAACGAGGTTTAAACGAAAAATTTAGGGTTGGTCCACAGGGACCAAATTATCGGTAGTTTCAATGGAAATAACAGAAATGGTAAATGAATTTTAATATTAAGGAATTATAGAAATTAATTAAAGTGTAATATACCATCAAGATATAAATATATTTAGAATTTTATTATTCGTATAAGAGAATACAGTGTCCTTGTAAAATTATTGCAAATTGGATTAGAAAAATTAGTACCTGAAGTGTGTGATATAAATATTATTTTAGTCCACTACAATAATAAAACAAATTATTTAAGAGAAGAATTAAAAAAAATGTTTTTGAACTATCTTATAAATATTACAATTAACGTGTTAATTTTATATTTATGGGTAGTTTCAATGGAAATAACTGAAATTGTAAATAAATCTTGAATTAACGAGATTAGATATTTGGTAGGATATATTTATTACATTTAGTTTAAATTTTAGAACTTTTTAATTAGGTTAGTTGGTAAATTAAATAAATGATACAAGGTACTAACAAGTGTTATAAATTTCAGGTTTTAGTATTAGCCGTGGTGACCATTTATGCCACCGGCGATGTGTTTGGTGACCTTCTGGGACAAGAATTTCAATATGCAACCATTGGTAAATTACATATTTTTATTTAATTTTTTAATTTTTAAATTAATTAATAGGTATGCTAAAAATATGTATATTAAAAATATTGTAATTATATCTACTTGCATATACTTTGTAATATTTCTTTTCTTTCTTGCAATTAGTGGCTCTTTAATTAATTTTAAAATCAAGTACCAGCCTTTTAATTAATTATCCAACAACGTATATCGCATTCTAAGTAAACAATTCTAACGATAGTCATATATCAACGCCAAGTAGTTTAAGTCATTATTAACCCTTTAAACTCAAAATTACAAAATGTTGATTGTTCTTTAACATTTTTACCGCATAGCACTTTATTTGACATTCATATCTTCTATCGTTTCTTTTTCTATATATATTTTTTCCACGCATAACAAATTTTTTTCTTACAAATCATAGATTTCAGCGGTACTATTAATTATAGTAGGTTGTCCCAAAAGTTTCTTTCCTTTTATTAACACGTTGACTGCCGCGCGCATTTTACTTGGTTTGCCCATGGCGCCAACACGAATTTCTTATTATGCGATGTGTATTACGATGAAAACAAATATGTATATTTTCCTCGTACTAATAAACTATTTTTGCATGTTCTTTATGGAATTAATTTCTTCAAACCATTATAGTAACAGTGGTATTATTTGAAAATTTATCGGTATCGATATTTACTCTAATTATGTATTTTACTATTAGTCGCGTCGCCGGTCACCGGTGGCTCCCATGGCGCTGTAGCCAAGTCGAGTGCCGGTCACCGGTGACCCCCACGCCACGTGTTAACACGTTGATCGCCACGGTGGTCATATGTGACCGGAGATTGTTTCTCGTGTAGCGGCACGGTGGTCATCGGTGACCGGAGTGTTTCAAATGTTTGTAATTGTAAAAGTTGAATGAACATTGACAGTTAATGAATTTTGAACATTATCGCTGATTTAGATAGAGAATACATTGAAATAAAATGTGCACTATTCAAGAATTAAAAACTTTTATTAGAACATCAAAAATGAGACTAATTTTTATCAAATCTTCTATCTACCACTGTGGTGTCCTGAGCCATGGCGTCCTAAGCAAAACGTGTGATTTCGGCGTGGCTGTCAACGCGTTAATAAGCAATGGATGCATAATATTTTATATTTTACGATATATTATTACTTTATACAAGATTCATTTTGCTCTATTTTTTCCCTCCATTTCTCGTTTAACAAATAAGGCTGAATGCTTATTTAACCCTTAGACTACCGGGATTTTAGAAATTTTCAATGCGTATTATTTGTATGAAAAAGTGATGATAGGTCCCCAATTTTCACCCGAACTAAGACTAAATGTTTGCGAGTCGGAGCATGACGCATATGTGTGTCGGTAATGCCCATGTTAAATTTTTGAGATAAAATATTTTGTTTATTTTAAATTTTGATAATGTAACTATGTATTTATGCATAATAATAATTAATTATTTATAATAATAATTATTATTTTTAACATCTATCCATCATTCTTAATCATTATACGGTACAGAAAAGGTGTTTTTTTACAATGGTTTATTTTCTGACGCATATATAGGTACTACCGGTACTTTAAGGGTTAAACATTGCTAGACGAAAGCATTGCGTGAAGATAACGCAAGGAACTTTCGGGACAACCTAATACTAATTACAGCGATACTATACAATTATACGAACAACATTTAGTGGCGGGTGATAGATGGAAAGGAAAAGGATAGGAAGCGTTTCTTCCGGGGCCTGCTAGTGGACTCGTCAGTAATGCATCCTAGCAGGCCCGTGCCTTAGACGCGGGGATGTTGAAGTTAGGAGAGGGATCGGTATAAGTACTAATCGTACTGTTTCCGAGGACTTACGGGAAAGTCGGTCTTGTAGGTCCCTCTGGTGGTAAAGCGTAGCAGGGCCGCCACAAACAAAATTCTAAACATATATTTACACTTCGATAACGTATTACACTTCTAAATAAATTAACCCTTTGACTGCTAAAGGCGTATATATACGCCCTCGCAAGTCCATCAATATATACGAAAAGCGTATATGCCCTCACAAATCCATCAATATATACGAAAGGCGTATATATACCCCCTCTGTATTTTTTAGCCATAACACTTTTATTATTGTTTTACCAGTTGATTCAACATGGAATTTGTCGTCTTATGTAACATGGCAACTAAATATCGGCAATTGTTTCAATATCGTTCAATCAATTTCTATTATAATTTTATCTTTATTCGTTCGTTATAGTTTTATTATTTTTATTATTATTATGTTAAAATTATCAAAATATCCTGTTCAAGTTGTCATATCCTGTGTTACATTATAAATTTTCGATTTTTTCCTTTATATTTAATTACCGATTATTATTGAAGGGGTGTACAAAAGTTAAGTAAATTAAAATAGCTTAAAAAGTTACTTAATATGAATAAAAAAAAATTGATATTTTTAATCTTTTTGCCATTATTATTTTTTAAACCCTAAGAATGGCATCATATTTCCGGGTACTGTTTTGGTCACTGTCAGTGTCCACTAGTCAGTGGACAACTAGTCGCAACGACCGACAAGCGAAAAACGCGCCGTCCATATTGATGGATTCGTCCGAGAGCGCGCCGCAGTCAAAGGGTTAATTTCAACAATTCCTCGATAATATTCGCAAACAGCTGAAGAACCAACAAATTTTCAGATCACGTTCGCGGCAGAAGGCAAGCCGGTAATTACCGTACGGTGAATCAAGCTCCGCCTCAGGTACAGCAGCTTCTGCACGCGCAGAACTATCGCTCGCCCCTTGTTCCTGTTCCCGCGCAACCAATTCCGAATCTAGGACCCTCTCAACCGATCCAACCTCAGCAAGTATCGCAAACTCAGGTCTCGCAGTACCGACCGCAAGTGCAATTCGCGTCGGGGGTCCAGCAACCGGATTACAGGGGAATCCCGGCCAGCGGTGGCCAATACAAGAAACCGATTCTTCCGCAGCAGCCACAGTATCGCCCCCTTCCTCAGCAGAATTACAACGCCGCTCAGCAACCCCAATACTCGTCCAAGTTACCACCTCACATTCAGCAGTTGCTGCAGTACCAAAGCAGCCTGGGCAACGCGATTCCTCGAAGAGCATAATCGAATTTGAAAAAGAAAGAAACGTTGCAAGTATTATTTAACGGGGTGATCGAAAATTTTTTATTCTAGAATAATTACGGAACTGATTTTCTTCGTATCTCGCGAAACTTTTGTCGACAGTCGGTGTTCGTCTTTTCGGATAAAAATTCACAAGCATGAGAGGATCTGGTTGATTTGTCTGCGACGAGGTTCATCAGAGGGTTGGTAAAATGGAGAACGAGATTGGTATTGTTGATTTGTCGAGATTGACGATTGGAACGAGTTTTTGCGCTGAATTATAGTATGTTAACGCTTTGTGGGACCGTGTGACTTGAAAGTTACAAACTGATGTATCTGTATTTGAGAAAATTTATTTTGTTTTGTTATAAATGCACTATTAACACGTTGAGTGCCACGTCAGTCATCGGTGACTGACACTGAACTCCCGTTGAGGCCGCGTCAGTCACCGGTGGCTGACAGTGTAAAATATGATATAAAACTAAAAAATTTACATTGTTTTAAGTTGTTATCTAAAATTTATTTAAAGTCCACTTAATTTCTATTTAATACGGGATTTTATTATTAATATGCTTAAACACTTGCATCGAGTAAATTTTAACATGCTAGTAGTGCGCTTCGCATTGGTGTACCACGATACCAGCGCGCTGTGGCCTGAAGGGGATTTCCTTATAAAATCGCGTCGCACTCAACGTGTTAAATTTGATTACTGTATTACCGTAGCGACACCACGATCCATCTACATTAATTATTAGTTTAAAGATTTTTAGATCAAAGTGAAAAACTGTAATCAGTCGTAATTTTTTCTCTAATAAGCAGACAAAATTCAGGTTATAGAGGGTTAAAAAATTTATTTTATCGAGTTATCGTTGTATTATTAAATTTGATTACTGTATTACCGTGGCGACACCACGATTCGTCTACAGTAATTATTAGTTAAAACATTTTGAAATCAAAGTGAAAAACTGTAATCAATCGTAATTTTTTCTCCGATAAGCAGACAAAATTTGGACTATAGAGGGTTAAAGTATTTTAATTGATTGGTTTTCGTAAGGTACGAAGCACGATTCGACGAGGAATTATGTTTAATTTATGGTTTCAACCCTTTGCACTCGAAGACTTTTAAGTTTCAAAGGGCTATTGCAAAAACTTAGTGTTCTTTTGGAAAGAAAAAAAAAAAATTACAAATGTTTACGATTTCTTATTTATTTAGTTAATTTACTTTTATTTTAAGATAAAAGAAGCGTTTGAAATGATGAAAATATAGAATTTGATTAAAAGTATGATCTGTGAAGAAAATTATGCGTGTCGCCATAGCGGCGCCAGCCGAGTGCAAAGGGTTAATTGTAGCGAAGGAGAAATAGTATGAATTAGAAGTACAAGTTAAATGTATTTGGTTTATACACTTTATTTTTATTAGTAATTGTATGGATAAAAAATGATTATTTCCGATGGTGTTGAAGAGCATATATCGTTAATCGTTTGTAATTTATTAATGCTTAAAGTAAATGGTTACTGTCTCCGCTTGCACCCCTTCAATCATTCTCCGTATCATATTTTATATCATTTGTAAATGAATAATAATTTATAAAACCACGTTTCACGATCAATATTTTATCAAAAGTATATTTTGTACGTAGAATATTTGAATTTTGTGAAAATAAAATTCATCGTTTCCGAAATAATGATTTTAGTATTTAACCCTGTTGTTACTCTATTACTATTGTTATCAAGATTTCTAAGACTGAAAAACAAAATCGACGCCTGTAAATTAATATTTCCCATATCTGAACAGGAAAAGAAGATCGATATCTAATCCTAAGAAAGATTTCCAACGATCATTACCACGATTTTTAATTCTGAGAGAAATATAAAGAAATTGTTACCAATATCCATAATTTCTTATGTTAGTTTTATATTAAAGGTGTATTTCTTTAAAATTTTAAGATATTAAATATTTTATACAATATTTTTTTGTCAAAGTACTAAGAAGTAGATCATTGCCAAGATTTCTAATTTTTAGAAAAATATAAAGAAATTGTTACCAATATCCATAATTTCTTATTTTAGTTTTATATTAAAGGCGTATTTCTTAAAAACAAAATTTCAAGATATTAAATATTTTAAACAATATTTTTTGTCAAAGTACTAGGAAGTAAATCATTACCAAGATCCCTAACTCATTTTTATATTATTTCTCAATTTTTATTTATTTCAATTTTGTATTAAAGCTGTATTTAACAAAAACAAAACAAAAAAACAAGGTTTTACGATATTAAATATTTTGAACAACATTTCTCATCAAAGCACTAAGAAGTAAATCATTACCAAGATCCCTAACTCATTTTTATATTATTTCTCAATTCTCATTTATTTCAATTCTACATTAAAGTTACATTCGACAAAAAAACATGATTTTAAGATACTAAATATTTTAAACCACATTTCTTATCAAAGCACTAAATAATATACCAAAAAAAAATAAATAAATCGTCTATAAATTAACATTTCCCATATCCCCCCCAAAAAAACAATACCTAATATAAAGAAATATTCCCAACGACCTCACATCTTCCATAATCAACCGACCAACAATTTATCATCGCGGAAGAACCAGATTTAACCAAGCGCACCAAAGGGGTTCAAGGTGGTGCAGCATTACGTCAAATTACGTCGTTAAACGCACCGCTTCGCATTAAGCGCACTCAATTCGTCACTCGAGAAATCAAGGTATCATCGCACCGATGAATCCGCACAAGGGGCGGGTTTTCAGCGTTCCGGGACGTGACAGGGTAGACTGCAACCCTCTTGTAGTCGCCCTACGTCCGTGCGACAACCCACACGTTGCAGTCTCCGGCAGAGAACAGCCCCAAACTGTGCCCGTACCGCAGTCACACCACCCCGCCCCGAATTTTACCTCCGTGCATGCCTTGAATACATCCCCTGGATGGACTCACCGACAAACAGGGAAGAGGATTAGCGAGTCCATTAAAGTCGCGGACTCTATTATCCAGAGGGCACGGCCACGGTGACATCAACCGCTTCTCAGTGGCGTAGGAACGCACTTTCGCACATCGTGATTTATTTCTTTTCTTTTTTTTTTTACGACTGAAGGATTTTCTGTAGCAAAAAGGCGGATTGAACTAATATTCTGTAATTTATTTTAGATGACGCACGGGGTACGATGAAGAAGGAAAATAGACATCGAAGCACTAGCAGAGTCAAAGGAAAGATTTATACGACACTTTTAGAGCCTGTTTTCGACAGTGATACATGTTTTTTTTTCTTTTTTTTTTTTGTAATTGGTGTTGTAATTTATGAGTAATTTATGAGTAAGCAATGGACGTTTGTGTAAGTGTAATGTGTTGAAATATTTTAAGTATATTATGTATGTTGTCGGTGACAGGGGTAGGCCGTGGTACTGGACAAGACTATTTCGAGTCTAGGGTAATAATAATTTATGGATTAAGCATTTTAGTTTTTTCTTCATTCGTTGATGAATATTTTCTATATAAATTATATATTATAGAATTAAAGTATATTTATTTGTAAAGAAAAAATCGAAATGTAAGATATTTGTCAGGGGTAGGCTGTGGTACTGGACAAGACTATTTCGAGTTTAGGGTAATAATAATTCATGGATTAAGCATTTCAGTTTTTTCTTCATTCGTTGATGAATATTTTCTATATAAATTATATAGAATTAAAGCATATTTATTTGTAGAGAAAAAATCGAAATGAAAGATATATGATTTTCTTCACACTTTAATTAAAAGATGGTATGTGTATTGTTTGTTATATAAAGTGTTACTTAAATTGAGGATGATAGATTGTTCGAATTGAATTGATATAGATGCGAAGCTATTCTTGTGATACGATAATTTTTTTATTTTTGGAGAAGCTTAAAATATTAAGCATAATTAAGCATTTGGCTGCGTTAAGGCAGATTGCAAAACTTCCATTAAGCAGCATTATACTTCTTTTTTGATTACAGTTAAAAAAAAAAAAAAAAAAAGGGTGGTAGGGCGACGGGTCACAGAGGCAAATTACAAAGGGAGGATTACCGGCAGCTGGGCTACCAAGCAACCATCTCTCTTCTGGCTCTTGCTCGCGAGCCATCCACGTCGCTCGAGAGCCCTTTGTCCTTCGACGCATTGGTAACATAATTATCGGAGTTATAGCAAGCCAAAACCCAAGCCGCATCTGAAGGGGTCACATGTGACGCCCAGGTTAGGAGCTGATACCGCATCCACTAGCCGCATGTGCACGCGTGGTCTTCCGAATGTTAATTGAACCACATATGTAGAAGACAAACTGACCAGCTTCGGCAGAATTGTAAATGTGTAACTTGGGGAAGATTTATCTTATGTGTTCATATGAAATTTATAATAATTTGTATGGAAATATATTTCAAGTTATTCCTATGTTGCATTACAGTGGAACGTGAAATATCGTGAAAATTCTGACTTTTTGTAATTTTAATAAAAAATTGATTTGTGATGTTTCAAATTCACGATTTTTGACGTTTTTAGAATTGTTTTATATATTGAAATTTAAACACTTAAAAATTCTGACTTTTTGTAATTTTAATAAAAAATTTATTTGTGATGTTTAATATTCACGATTGCTGATATTTTTAGAAGAGTAGTATTTGAAATTATAAATAGAAACAGGAATGATTTTAGTTTTGCGCTTACTATGAGTATAAAATAATGTAATTTTAATTAATTTACATATTAAAATTTGAACACTTAAAAATTCTGACTTTTTCGATTCTGAATCAAAAACTTACTTATACTATTTAGAATACACAATTGTTAATATTCTTAAAACAGTAGTATTTAAAATTATAAACAGAAACAGAAACGATATTAGTTACAGGCTTACCATAGGTATAAATTAATTAAAATTTAATCAATTAAATTCGTTTGATAGATAATGTTACCTAAATTGATTCGTGAATTAATTATGGTTGATACAGTTTCAATCTTGTGTGAAGTACCTTTGATAATCTTATCTAATATTTCATAATTTTTGGTTGCAAAATAAAATGTGACATTGGGTGCTAGTTTTCTATGTAAATGGATAATATATTATTATATCAATATTAGTATATTATAGTATATTATAATGTTATATTATAGTACCGCACAGTGTTTAAATTTTAATATATAAAATAATAAAATTCTAATTACAAATATTAATATTAATAATAATATTAATTTCAATTCAAATAATAATATTCATATCAAAATTTAAACACTGTGCGATACTATAATATAATATTATAATATACTATAATATAACATTAATATATATATCTCTATGAATATACAAATCTTCAACTATTAAAAGAGCGATGCATTATAAATTTCCACAGAAAACCAGCATCGAAAGTCACATTTTATTATGCAACCAAAAATTACGAAACATTAGGTAACATTATCAAAGAAACTTCGCACAAGATTCAAAGTATATCAACCATAATCAATCCACGAATCACTGATTCACGCAAAAAAAAA
>SMSQ01025731.1:0-16067 GCA_019453375.1 Ctenoplectra terminalis
AAAAAAAAAGGAAATAAAAAAAGCTAATTCGCAATATTTGTTAAACTCAAATAACCGCAAAGTACATTCTTTTAAACTACTCAAAGTATCCCGAGTCTAAATTCCAAATTAAAGTAACTGTAAATGAAACTTCGTTGCATTATGTTCCAATGTATTGTTTATTTTTAATTCTTTGCATTGTAATTAACATTCCATGCAAGGTTATTAATCTACCCTTAATAGTACACATCTTGTCCTTTATAATGCTTCCTTAAATAAATTTTTAAAGAGAAAACACTTATCATTATAACCTTTGAGAATTCACACATTTTCTCTCAAAATTCAAAAAATTATGCAACAAATGTTAAAAGTATTCTCTTTCTTAAAAGATGCAACGTAATTAATCTTTATTAATTAATAGTCCTTTATAATGTTGCCTAAAATAAATTTTTAAAAAGAAAAAATTTATCATTGTAACCTTTGAGAGTTCACATATTTTCTTCCAAAATTCAAAAAATTATGCAACCAAATGTTAAAAGTATTCTCCTTCTTAAAAGATGCAACGTAATTAATCTTTATTAATTAATAGTCCTTTATAATGTTTCCCTAAATAAATTTTCAAAAAGGAAAAACTTATTATAACCTTTGAGAGTTCACACATTTTCTCTCAAAATTAAAAAAATTATGCAAAAAAAAGTTAAAAGCATTCTCCTTCTTAAAAGACTCGATGCAACAATAAAATAAAATTCCCGGTATCGCGTTTATCTAAAATCATCTACATCGTCAACAACCGCTCACGTGCAATTGATGAAACGTTAACACTCGATAAAAACAAGATACGCAGCACGAAACCGCTCTGAAACGTTAAACAGCCACCAACACAAATATTCTCGAGCGATCGTTATTCCGTCGTTCTTCCGTGTAACGCTAATTCCAAAAACTCGATACCAAGTTCGGATAGTGAATAAATTCCTAAACCGGCATCGACCGCTCGCCATGAAATGAAGCGGACCATAGAATATAGCATAGTTAATCGCTCAGAGCAGGCCACTTATATTCAATGAACGTTGACGTGGTTAATACAGATTCCGCTGTTAGTCGTGTGGGCCCTATGTTCACCATAAATATGCGATACCTCCTGTCCCCGTGCGCGCCCCTTCCTATACGTGTGCACACGCTACCGAGCCCTCGGTTCGGTCTCACGAGCTCCTCCGGGAACGAGACGGGAAAGAGCTGGGGAAAAAAAAAAGAGAAAGATCGTCGAGAAGGAGGCGTAGAGCTCGAGGACTGAAAGGAGAGAGTCATTGCCACTGGCGATGAATTCGACGAGAACCAAAAACCTCGAGCTAGTGCGTGTCCACAAACGTGTGAAGGGTTAACAATATCTCCAGATGCTGAACTTTTATCGCCGATGGCAAGGAATGCGTTCTGTTGCATTCTCGATCCGATTACTTTTTTGCATGGAAATTTTTGGAAAGCAAAAGTACAGTTGCTCGACTCGGTAGTGTTGGGGATAAATGCGTTAGGTCGTTACGCACGGAACGTTCAAATTTTTAAAGCACACTTTGAAATATGTGTTTCTTTAACCAGTTAAGCGTGTTTGACGACTGTATCCGTGATGGAGATGTGGTAGAATTTTGTGTCACGATGGCTATATCCGTGATGCGTGAAACTTTGTTACAATTTGATATTTAAATTGTAATTCTGGCGAAAGCTAAATTATATTCGTAAATTTTAATATTTTGGAAATGTTTAGAGGTCAAGACGAGATAAAGCAAACAAATAAAAATTATAAATTGTTTTTGTTGGATTTATAACTTCCTGAGAGCTAACTATACCCGTCATCGCTTCATTATCGCGACACACATTGGTGCGCGCTTTGCACAGAGATCGCTTAACCGGTTAATATCAAATATTGTTAATCGACGTAATTATTATGTTTTGTGAATTTTTAAGCTTTTTAAGCAGAGGTGGAAGTATTTACAAAATACGTTTGAGGGAATACCTACTTTAATACTGGAACTACCGTACCGGTTTGTAATTTCTTATAGAAATTTTGTAAATTTACAGGGGCGCATTTTTAGGAATTTTCTATAATTTTTTGCGAAAAATATGCATAAAGAATTATTACCCTTATTATAAGAATTTTTTCAAATACTCGTCATCTTGATTTCTTTGCTACAAATAAATCTATTTTAATCGTCGATAGTTCTAGTGTTAAAATTTAACATTTAATAGGTAACAAGGTTGCGAAAGGCTGAAGAAGTATCTCGAGTTTTGTATCTTATGTCGGATAAGGATAAAAGTGGCAAACGACATCGAGTGAGAAATTATTTTTCAATGTAATTGCTTTAACTCAAAGTTTGAATTAAGATCTACGTTTGGAATCCAAATACCTTCCAAAAGTGTACAAGTTTAAGTTTATTCGATCGTTACTTTATTTCGTAGTAAGATTTTCGAAAATATGCTCTGTCCTTAACATTAGAACTACCGGCGATTAAAGTAGACTTATTCATACCAAAGAAATCAAAATGAAAGGTATTTGAAAAAATATCTATAACAAGGGTAACAATTCTTTGCACATATTTTTTGCAAAGAATCACGGAAAACCACCAAAATTACATTATTGTAAATTTCTAAAATTTCTAGAAGAAATTATGAATCAGTCATTTTGACTGGTTCGATAGTTCTAGTATTAATGTGTTAATAATAAAGAATGCTTTATTGTTTCTTTTTTTCGGTACATTATTGTACAGTTGTTTTCTGTTTGTTCTCACGTGTAACTCGCTTCATCTCCGGTTTACTTTCGTCACGTGCTACATTAGTTCTATCGAATCACTGTAAAAGTCATTTTCATTGCTGATAAATCAAGATTAAAAAATAGGGCTGTTTAAGTATTTATGTTATGATCATTGGAACGAAATATTTTTATTGTAGCTTAACTGTATAACTATCAACCATATAATATTGTATATTTCCGTGGTCATCCAACCATAAGCCGGATGCGACCACAATAAATGAACAAATAAATAAAAAAAACAAAATCTGATAGATTTATACAAAAGCAAGAACTCCATCTCTTCTTCAGATCGATGCGAAAGTATCGTTGCAATTATATTAGGTAGTCCCGAAAGTTCCTTCCGTTATCTTCGCGCAATGCTTTCGTCTAGCAATGTTTAAATAAATATTCAACCTTATTTGTTAAACGAGAGATGGAGGGAAAAAATAGCGCAAAATGAATCCTGTATAAAATAATAATATATCGTAAAGCATAAAATATTATGTATCCATTATCTATTAATAAAACGAAAGAAACTTTTGGGACAACCTAATATTTTAACCCTCGTTCGTTCGTCATTTTTCCGACTTAATTTACCCCTCGGTGTGAAATCAACACAGTGATAAAAAAATTAATACAATTAAATAAGAGTTAACTCTGCATATTCCTTTTTTCCCCAAGTTTAACGTCCCACCGACTATTTGGTCGTTAGCGACTCTTTCGACCGGTCGTTAAATTTCTAAGCATAATTTCATGTCTATTAGATAATTCAAAATGTTTATTACTCGATTCTGTGACGTTAAGTCCAAGGGGAAATTTAATTGGTATTTCCTTCTTTCCCTTTGGTATTTTCTACAAGTAAACAGTAGGTGGTTGGTTGTCGGTACTTGGTTACACAGATTTCAGAATGGTCGTTTGCTTGAGTATTTGTCCATGTGTTATTTTGCAGGGTCCTGATCTGAGTCTTGTCATAATTACTTTTTCCTTTCTGGTCGTGTTGTGGGTTGGCGTTTGTTGAAAGAAGTTCTGTGCAATGTCTCGAGATTTTTTTTCTTTATTTAGCGGTTTTACGTCGCG
This sequence comes from Ctenoplectra terminalis, assembly GCA_019453375.1. Classification (NCBI taxonomy): domain Eukaryota; kingdom Metazoa; phylum Arthropoda; class Insecta; order Hymenoptera; family Apidae; genus Ctenoplectra; species Ctenoplectra terminalis. Next base: position 3,836 of record SMSQ01025731.1, read on the forward strand.
CCAACAAGATTATTAGCGACGCTGAACTGTCGTTATTATTTCCGTATATTTTATGTTTCATTTTATTTCCTTGACGAAGCCGGCTAAATTATGTATATTACGGTTGTTGCTACAATTTTCTCCGAAGGAAGGTTCTAGCTTGTATTTGTTACGGAGAATGCTCCACTTTGGGCAAACTAGTACAACCCCTGGCAGAAAGTTTCCGATCAGACGGATAAATATGAAATTTACTGAAAACAGTCAGGTTTTGGAACTGTTAAAAACTGTTAGATGTGGGTAAAAGTAATGGGGAATAAAGAGGAGTTTGGTATAAAGTAAATAACAACAAAATAACACAAACTTCCATTTATTGTGAAGAAAAAACGAAGAGAAGAAACAAAATGATACATGGAAAAATGTTTCCGATCGGTAAAAGAATTCATAATTTGCCCACCTCTTTCTCAGTCATACAACCCCAAATCACGTAAGATTGTGGATACTTTTGTTTAAAATTTAAGCAATCTTTGTGAAACTTTTCATTAGATCTTCGCCAAACAAATGTTCCTGTATCATCTACTTTTTCTTCGCAATAAATGGAAGTTTGTGTTATTTTGTTGTTGTTTAGTCTATACCATACACCTCTTTATTCTTCATTATTTTTATCCACGTATAATAATTTTTAATAGTTCTAAAACCTGAATGTTTTCAGTAAATTTCATATTTATTCGTCTAATCGGAAACTTTCTGCCAGGGGTTGTATTAATACTTAGCTGACCGGTGACGAGTTAACTCGTCTTTTCATACCCAAACGTTGCTGACCAGTGACGAGTTAACTCGTCTTTTCATACCCAAACGTTGCTGACCAGTGACGAGTTAACTCGTTTTTCGAACTTAAACGTTGCTGACCAGTGACGAGTTAACTCGTCTTTTCGAACCTAAGCGTTGCTGACCGGTGACGAGTTAACACGTCATTGCACTTGCATTATCTATTTCAATTTATGACAGCCAGGGCGATATAGAATATTGCAAAAAGCTTGGCGTATCGTGTTTAGGTTATAAAGCAGACATAACAAAAAGTTACTTTTCTTGGTATTTAGGCTTTTATAAAAATTTTCTTTCTTATAGAAATTTTAGAAATTTACAATAATGAATTTTTGAGGATTTTCCGCAATTTTTTTTGTAAAAAATATGTGCAAAGAATTGTTACCCTTGTTATAGATATTTTTTCAAATACCTTTCATTTTGATTTCTTTGAGACAAATATGTCTATTTTAATTCTTTAATCAAAATGACTGATTCATAATTTCTCCTAGAAATTTTATAAATTTACAATAATGTAGTTTTGGTGGTTTTCCGTGATTTTTTGTAAAAAATATGTGCAAAGAATTGTTACCCTTGTTATAGATATTTTTTCAAATACCTTTCATTTTGATTTCTTTGATACAAATATGTCTATTTTAATTCTTTAATCAAAATGACTGATTCATAATTTCTCCTAGAAATTTTATAAATTTACAATAATGTAGTTTTGGTGGTTTTCCGTGATTTTTTGCAAAAAATATGTGCAAAGAATTGTTACCCTTGTTATAGGTATTTTTTTAAATAACTATCATTTTGATTTCTTTGGTACAAATAACTGTACTTTAATGGTCGGTAGTTCTAGTGTTAAGCGAAACGAGAGCGCAACTGGATCGAAAAGAATCTGAAAAATGTAACAGGGTTAAAATCAGGTTTAATGGAAAAAGTAACCTAGAAAAAAGATATTTGAGGTATGATTTCTATTGCAGTGCAATTTATATCTTCATTAAAATAGAGAGTACACTATAATACTTACTTTAGTTATACTTTATTACAATATGTTAGATTTACAGCGATATTATGTTCCGAGAGAAATTTGTGCATGCAATTGTTTAGAATTCTAATTTAGGCATTGAAGTAAAAATTTATAATACATTTACGTGAATGATTAATTCTCTGAAATTAAAATAACGTGGTAGCCAATGACCTCAATTACTTAAAAAGAAAAGGAAATAAAAAAAGCTAATTTGTAATATTTGTTAAACGTGAAATAACCCCAAAGCACATTCTTTTAAATTACTCAAAGTATCCCGAGTCTAAATTACAGATTAAAGTAACTCTAAATAAAACTTCGTTGCATTATGTTGCAAATATGCAACGTATTGTTTATTTTAAATTCTTTGCGTTTTAATTTACATTCGATTTTTACTATCTTTGGTGTCCATTTTGTTTAAAGAAATGAAGAACAACTAACAGCTAAATGTAAAACATTTTATCATAAATATAATTTCGTTTTATGAGTATCATAACATTACAAAGTAATTATGTTAATGAAATACAATCAATAAAAATCAATTTTTCAATAAGAATGAATAAAAATCAATAAAAATTAATTTTTCAATAAGAATGAATAAAAATCAATAAAAATCAATAAAAACCAATTTTTATCAATTTAAAAAAAACAACATTGGATAATGATAACTATATGTCTTCTTTTTTCTTTCTTTCTTGTTAATTTCATTAGAAATTTTATAGGTAAGTTGGAAAATAATATATTCAATAACGCGAAAGATACTATTTCATATTATTAAACACTGTCTCATCGATACACTGAAATATGTGTACCGAACTAACACAAGCTCACAGTGAAAGTTGAAGATTTGAGATTAGATAGTATCCTTATTTATATTTCAAAGAAATGTATGAAAGGAATCATATTTCTATTAAAGCATTTGTACGATTCGAAGAATGCAAGAATGAAGAATGCGAGTGAAAGAAAAAGAGGTCTCTCCTTTTCCAACTTACTGTTTCTGAACGCATTTCACATTTTCCTAGTTCAAACAGGGACACGCATGTGTGCAATAAAACTGTAAATCTTGTTCTTTATCGACAGAATGACTTCTTTTGCGTGTGAATAACGTACAATTGGACAGATTGCTCAAGTAGTTGATTACTGCACGAAGAATGTATAATCTGAATGTTACACAAGCTGCACTACTTTTCATGTGAAAAAAGCGTATGAAACCGTTCTCCGTAATTTTGTAGGTTGAACGGTGCGGAATTCATACAACCTCTGTTTTGTAGGCTGCACACATGCACCGCACACATACCTGTTACAATAAAATAATTAAACTTTATTTTTAAATTTCGCGTGAATAACTTCGAATATCTTCATCAAGGTTTTAATGCTTAACACAGGAACTACCGACGATTAACACTGGAACTACCGAACAAATCAAAATGACTTGTTCGTAATTTCTTATAGAAATTTTAGAAATTTACAATAATGAATTTCTGAGGATTTTCCGCAGTTTTTTTGTAAAAAATATGCACAAAGAATTGTTACCTTTATTATAGGTATTATTCGAAATACATATCATTTTGATTTCTTTGGTACAAATACTCATTTTGACTTGTTTGTAATTTCTTATAGAAATTTTAGAAATTTACAATAATGAATTTCTGAGGATTTTCCGCAGTTTTTTGTAAAAAATATGCACAAAGAATTGTTACCTTTATTATAGGTATTATTCGAAATACATATCATTTTGATTTCTTTGGTACAAATACTCATTTTGACTTGTTCGTAATTTCTTATAGAAACTTTAGAAATTTACAATAATGAATTTCTGAGGATTTTCCGCAGTTTTTTGTAAAAAATATGCACAAAGAATTGTTACCTTTATTATAGGTATTATTCGAAATACATATCATTTTGATTTCTTTGGTACAAATACTCATTTTGACTTGTTCGTAATTTCTTATAGAAACTTTAGAAATTTACAATAATGAATTTCTGAGGATTTTCCGCAGTTTTTTTGTAAAAAATATGCACAAAGAATTGTAACCTTTATTATAGGTATTTTTCGAAATACCTATCATTTTGATTTCTTTGGAACAAATAACTCTATTTTAATCGCCGGTAGTTTTAGTCTTAAAGTGTACCGATTTCTAACAAAAAATTCAAAATAATAGGTATTCGAAAAAAAATATAAAACACGAGAGAAATAAATCTATATTCATATTCGTTACGTAAAATCGCAAAAAATTTGCAAAACTGTAACACTGTGAATTTATAGACTTTATACGAGAAATTACAAAGCAGTACTTTTGTTAATATTAATACAGACGCTTTGAGAAGTGATGATTAAATTTAAAAAATGAATTATTTCAAGTTATATGAATTTTCGAGTAAAATTATAGTTTTTGTTGTTAAACACCTCTTTTTAAACGGCGAATAATCTTCGGGAACAGCAAGAAGTACTGCAACACGCGCTTTGGATCGGAAAAAAATAATTGCATTGAACTCGCATTTTTTTTTTAAGACTGCATTTTAATATGTATGTTTTTATCTTAACACATTCGCGACCGGCAAATTTTTTCCGTTTCTAATACCGAGTACCGGCGAAAATAATGAAATTCCGAAGCTGGTTGCCGCAAACTTGTATCGCTAAAGCAAGGATAAAAATGATAAAATTTGTTTTGAAATATCAGTGTTGCAATTATATGTTGCCTAAAATAAAAAGATTTTTATAATTTGTGTACTTGCTTTGTGGGTAGACAATAAACTACTTGTTATTATTGTGCTGAATTTAAAATGACGTGAATTCACGTCACCGGTCGCGAATGTGTTAATACATTATCTGGAACAAAGGGTAGCACTTTGAAAATTTGTGATACTAAATTTCCAAGATATAATATAATAAATTCAATGAAACGAAATACATTTATTATAACACCAAAATGATATCATGGAAGAAATACGGATTAGAAATTGCTTCTAAAATTAATTTTCAAAGTTTAATATTTGATTGTAACATTCTTCGTCCTTATAAGAAATTTTTTAAAAGTTATTAAACACCGATATTACATATTTAATATTTATATTATCTACTTTACGTTAACATATATTATTTACAAAAAGCGTATACCATTTTAATATTAAAAAATTCCATGCACCATTTTTTTATAAAAAATTTTTTTTAAATTATTAAACACCGATATTACATATTTAATATTTATATTAACTACTTTACGTTAATATATATTATTTTTAAGAAGCGTATACCATCTTAATATTAAAAAATTCCATGCACAATTTTTTTTAACGCGCTAGATTCTTCAAAGATATTCTTCCTACGATTAACAACAAAAGTGTAAAATATAAATTACGTTATGTACAGAGGAATTGAAAAACGAGTGCTTCGCCAAGTTTCATATAGAATTTTTTATTACAGGCTCTTTTAGAGGCTTAGAAATTATAAATACAAAAAATGGTACTTGTACTCTCCACGTCGGCTGCTAGTCGCAGAAACGTGTAGAGTACCACTTTTTTTTCTTTTTTTTCTTCTTCGCTAAAGAGGAAAAATGAATAATATGGAGCAAACGCTCTGCAGTTACGTATTCTGTTGAATCGAGCTGTATTTTATGCTCGCGTACACCGATCCTTCCACTCGTCTCGTGAACCTTCTCTTCAGAATGAAAGTGAAAGTAGAGGTGACGCTTTACGAGGGAGGATAATAGAGGAAGAGGAACGTCGAAGGGGTTGTCGGAAGTTGAAAGTAAAAGAATAATTCTACGTTAGATGCAACGGCACATTTCATTTGTTACCCTTTTTTAAAGAATTCTTTTTAATATTTTAACGTCCTGGCAATATTCTTTTCTGGTGTCAGAAAATATGTAAAATATTATTTTTGGACAAAGTTGAAGATCGAATAAAATTTTTAATGAAATACTTTTACGAAAAATTTACGATGGTTGATTTTAATGCTTTTAATTGTTGATTTTATCATCAAAATGTTGATTTTAACACTGGAACTACCAACGATTAAAGTAGACCTCTTTGTACCAAAGAAATTAAAAAGATAGGTATTTGAAAAAATACCTGTAATAAAGGTAACAATTCTTTGTATATATTTTTTACAAGAAATCATGGAAAATCCTACAAAATACATCGTTGTAAATTTATAAAATTTCTATCAAAAATTATGCACTAGTCATTGTGACTGGTTCGGTGGTTCTAGTGTTAAGTTAAGTCTGGTTAATTATTTTTAAAAGTAACTTGTCGTTTAGCGTTAGTTGTCACTTTTATTTTTATAAATTGAAAGAAACTCAATACGTGATTAAATTTATTCTTAACTCTCTATAGCTCGAATTTTGTCTGCTTATTGAAGAAAAGATTACGATTGATTACAGTTTTTCACTTTGATTTGAAAATGTTTTAACTAATAATCACTGTAGGTGGATCGTGGTGTCGCTACAGTAATACAGTAATTAAATTTAATAGCGCAGTAATAACTAAAGAAAATTAATTTTTTCAAATATAGATACATCAGTTTCTAACTTTTAAGTTACACGATCCCATAGAGAGTTATAAATATTTATTAATATTATTTAATTATATTTATTAATATTAATATTAATAACTTAATATTAATTAATATTTATATTATTAATTTATATTATTAACATTTATTAATATTAATATTAATAACTTAATATTAATAACTTAATATTAATTAATATTTATTAATATTAATAACCCTCTACGGGTTATAAATATCTATGGGTTAATAAATATTATTTTTGTACAAAGTTGAGATCGAATAAAATTTTTTATGGAATACTTTTACTAAACATATATAACGGTTTATTTTAATGCTGATTTTAATTGTTGATTTTATCATCAAAAATTCTCTGGTTAAGTAATCATCTTTAAAGTATCTTGTCATTTGGCATTAGTTGTCACTTTTGTTTTTATAAATTGAAAGAAACTCAATACGTGATTAAATTTATTCTTAAATTAAACTGTTTAAAACTTTGAATGTTTTCTTCAATTTCCTATGTTTAACGTTTGACTACAGATACGTTTGTACTTCAAAAGCTTAATAAAAAAAAATCTCATATTCGGTCTTCGATGTATTAAAATGAGGTGTTACAGGATTTTACAGTTTCTTAAAAATAGGTATTTAAAATATTAACGATTAAAATTGTTTTTTCGCATTTAGTAGATAATATTTAGGTTTATTTTATGAAAATGTTAATTAGCAATGATCAAGATTTTTTTTAAAGAGAGGTTGGACGGTGAATGTGTGTTACAAACAGAGTGTTTTATCTTTGACACAATTTTTGTATTTTGTTAGAGAGTATCACGTATAACACTTATCTGTCTTTTACTTTTCACCTAAAAAAATGTACTACAAAGCGAATTATTAGAAATTTCTTCTTCCGCGTAACTTAAACACGCACAGAAAGCATAACGCTTACCTAGAAAATGTATAATTTATAGTGGAAACTAGGAAAACAATAATCAACTTTCAAAATTTCGCGAGTATCTTTTAAATTCTCTGGAAACGTGGCTCAAGGAATTTCACTTCCTTAAAAACTAATTTCATGTAATTGAACCAGCAATCATTAATATTGTTGCTTATAAAATCAACAAGAACAGAAAAAAAAAAAATGTAAAAGCTTGGTGTTCCTAAATTTAACTCCATTATCAGCTCTGCTAACAGAGCACTGGTACTTTCTTCTCTTATCGAGTCAAACATCACATTTGCTAATCGACCTAACAAAGGTCAATCGTAAATTTAAAACGCTACAGAAAAAAAAAAGAAAAAAGAAATTATCAGTTCCGAACCATGCCATCAATCTTGCCATAACAGTTACCAGTACCATAACAGTTGCTGTAATTTTTACCAATTGAATGTAGTCACTCTTGATACAGAAAAAAAATATATAATATGTTTTTAACCATGCGCAATCTTGTTAGAGTATCGCAACAATTATTATAATTTCCAACAATTACATATAGTCAATCCTGTTACAAAAAATAAGAAAAAAGAATATCAGTTTTTAACCGCGCACAATCTGGTTAAAATATAAAAATATAATAAATATTAATAAAAATTAATACATTATCGACTGGTTCGTTCGAGCGCGGATACATGGCTAACACTGGCTCGGTTTTAGCTACCGTGCGGGAATATAAGCGCTTATTCTTGCAACTCTGTTTTTAACTCTCTATAACTCAAATTTTATCTGCTTATCGAATCAAAAAATTACGATTCATTACGGTGCCTCACTTTATACAATTTTTGATATAGTAATAAAATTAAATGATACAATGGTAAACTATTTTTCAGTATTTTTAATAATACAATGATAAATGAGTAACATAAAATTTTAAAAATTCGTATGCATAACTATGTAACTTCTAAGTCACATGGCGCCGCAGAGGGTTAAATCAAAATTCGTGAGAGTGCTTAGTATATCGTCCGCTTTCTCTTATTGTAGGGTAATTAAATTGAATACAATTTTTAATTTTCGTGATGTTAGTATTAAACAGCAAGCGGTAGATAAACGTTGGCTGTAAAAAGTCGATTAATAGGCTCCCGGTTGGTAAAGTGTTAATGTATAATATATTATTATGGTTGAAAACTATTTTCTTTTTCCTTTTTTTGTATCAAGATTAACTGCATTCAATTGTTGGAAATTATAATAACTATATTATATTATATAATAATAATAATATAATAAAATATAGTAAAAAATATAATAATAATATATTATATTACTATATTATTATATTATAATATATTTATATTACTAATATATTTTATATTACTACATAAAATATAGTTATTATAATTTCCAACAATTGAACGCAGTTAATCTTTAAACAAAAAAAGGAAAAGGAAAATATCAGTTTTCAACCATGTTTAATCTTCTTGAAGTATCGCAGTGGTTGCTATAATTTCCAGCAATTAGATGTAGTCAATCTTTTGAACCGTGCTCAATTTTGCTAGAGTATCGTAACAGTTACTATAATTTCCAACAATTAAATGTAGTCAATCTTGGTACAAAAGAGAGAGAGAGAGAGAGAGAGAGAGAGAGAGAAATATTAGTTTTCAACCATGTTTAATCTTCCTGAAGTATCGCAATGGTTGCTATAATTTCCAGCAATTAAATGTAGTCAATCTTTTGAACTGTGCTCAATCTTGCTTGAGTATCATTACAGTTACTATAATTCCAACAATTAAATATAGTCAATCCTGTTACAAAAAAAAATCAACAAAATATTGATTTTCGATTCATGCGCGATTCTTCTAAACTATCACAACAGTTACGATTATTTTCAATAATTAAATATGGTCAATCCTGTTACAAAAGAAATGAACAAAATATAGGTTTACGAACCATGTACAATGTTGCTAAACTATCATAACAATTACTATAATTTTCGATAATTAAATATGGTCAATCCTGTTGCAGAAAAAAATGAACAAAATTTCGGTTTACGAACCATAAGCAATTTTGCTAAATTATCACAACAATTACTATAATTTTCAATAATTAAATATGGTCGATCCTGTTACAAATAAAATAAAAAAAATATCGGTTTACGAACCATGCGCAATCTAGTTAAACTATCATAGCAGTTACTATAATTTCCAACAATTAAATATAGTCAGTTGTATTACAAAAAAAAAGGAAAATAAATATCAGTTTACGAACCACGCGCAATCTAGTTAAACTATCATAGCAGTTACTATAATTTCCAACAATTAAATATAGTCAGTTGTATTACAAAAAAAAAAGGAAAATAAATATCAGTTTACGAACCACGCGCAATCTAGTTAAACTATCACACAAGCCACTATAATTCCCAACAATGGATCGTAGCGAACCTACGACACGAAACTTTTCAATCGCGCGTTCCCTCAAAATTCGTGACAACAAAACCGTACGATAGGTCGCTTAAAAAAAAAAAAAAGGTACAGATACGCGTGACGCGGTAGGGGTTTACAAGCGGTTAAACCGATGCACGTTTCGCACGACGTTCCCTCCACCGGTGGCTCTCTCTCGTAAGCCTCCGGTTGTCAGACTGGAGGTGGTTGCGGAGGTGGAGGTGGCGTTCACCGGCAAGAGGAAAAGAGAGAAGAGAACGATGTCGAAGATCGAGAGAAGGGAGTGACTGCCACTGGCGATGCATTGAGCAGCCACTAAAACAGTCCTCCGGCACTTCGATCCGTTGTCAGGTCGAGTAGCGCGTGCCGGCCGAGCACAAACTGCTTCTCCTCGATCCTCGATCGACCGATCGATCGAAGCAATCGCGTTCCTCCCGTCTCTCTGTGTGCACGAAACAAAGTTTATCGCGTGGCTGGTCGATTCCATCGGAAAATGCCGATCGATACTGTCCGGCCAAGAAAGTTTCGCCGAGTTCTTGAGAACGTCGGTAAACACGCGAGTTAGACGAGGCACGATCGTTCGATGCGACAGCGAAAAAAGAATAAAAAAATATAGAGTGAGTAACACGGAAGTCGGGATACACGGATTCGGACGAATAAGGTTCGTTTTGGCGGGAAAAATCGTGGTACCACTTAACGGACGGGGCTCGTGATCGAGAAAGTATCGGGTCGAGTTTCTCGTGCACCGAGTTCGCGTGCGCTCCGAACGAATTTAGTTGTTGTCTATGCAAACGAGCCACGGAACCGAAGTATCGGGGCAATTGCTTCGGAGCAGTTCGCCAGCTGGCAAACAATGTTATCTGCCTGTTGCTCGCAATTGCTGTAACGACAACTAATTAGCGTCGACTGATGTAGCGTACTAGGTTAATCTTTCGAACGACGAGATAGCCGGGCGGATCCGTGCGTTTAACCGTGGACTGGAAAAATCGCATTTCACGCGACCATAACGAGTCACTTGGCTCGCAGTAATTACCGCATCGCTAGCGGTAATTACTCTTGCTCTGTCCGCCAACTAATTTGCAAGGTGCAAAGTAACGCGCGCTTCGAATCCCTCGTACGATTTCCGATGACTGAACGCGCTGTAGATTAATTTCTTTCTTTTCTCTCTTTTTTTTTTTTATCGCGCCTCTTTTTTTTTATCGCCGTTTCTCAAGAATTATCAGACAGGCTATCGATTCACTGAACGGAAATTACGGTTTCTTCGAAAGTTTGGTGTGTTGCTCCGAAAGGAAAAAAAAAGACACGAATAACAGGGTGGGGGGCGTGTGCTCGATCGCGTACGGACGTCTTTTTCGCGACGGTGAGCTTTGCGCGAGATAAAAGGGAGAAAATGTGTCATTGGGTTTGATAGTGTGCTGACGTTGTAATTGTGAAAAAGCCTTCCATGTAGACGTATCGTGCCTTTATATCGCTGCAGCGTTGCACACGAGCAGTGCGTTCTTTACGAACTTCCGGTGGGATTCGGACGAAGACGTTGCCGTTAAGCGCGCATTCGATTAATTGAAAAAAAAGGAAAAGAGCGAGAAGAACGAGAAAAAAAAATAAATAAAAAAGAAGAGAAAGAAGAAGAATAAACGGAAGAGAAGTACGCAAACTCGAGTCAGGGAAGCGGACAGATTGCGAGAAAACATCGTCGCGCGTTTCCCAAATACCGAAGACCAATTCTCGAGCGATCGTCTGGCAGACTCGCGGGTATAGAAAAAGGAAGCCGCACGAATAAGAAAGTTCCTTCCGTATCCACGATCACTTGGTTCTCTTGGTCCGCTGCACCGGCGAAGAAACACATCAAGGGAGTTAATCGATCGCAAACGATAACGGGATCTTGATGTATCTTGGGACGTGTAATCGCGGAGACGTGATTCGGCGAAACGCGTAACGAGCAACGTAGCCACGTCGAACGGTAAACCTACCCCCTAGATTGTGCTCCGGTAACGAGCATCGGTCTCGAAGGACGCTTTTCTTCAGCTTTCACGGTCGACAAAAACTGCTGTGACGCGATCCTAAGGCAACGCGTGATCGTGCTGCGACTTTGTGCCGGTTGATACGTCCAACGGTTGAACAGGAACACTCCTGTCACGGTGAAACGATGTTGACGAGCTGTCGCCGCGACATTCACGACGGTCGGTCGGTGAAGAAAAATTTCGTACTGGAAAATTATGAAGTAATCGACGGTCTGCTGTGTATTAATTAAAACCGTATCACGGTTCGAGGATCGCTTGAACATCGCTGCTGCGATTCCAGCTGGATTTTTATCAAACAGTCGGAAACGTGGCTGGAGAAAATTGCGACTCCGTTTCGGTATAAACTCGAGCAGAACGAATCGGTTCGAACGGAAGTCTTTTCTTCGAGCGAAGAAGAGAATTTAATTATTGTTTCGATTCAGGCTGCGAGGTTGCCACCACTGGCGGCCATTTCTATCGCCTGTGCAATTAAACTGTATTCTTCCGGAGAGTTTAATCTGAATGAACCCCCCCCCCCCCCCCCCCCCC
>SMSQ01025731.1:16744-42465 GCA_019453375.1 Ctenoplectra terminalis
CCCCCCCCCCCCCCCGTTCGAGAAGAATTCTTTCGAACTTAAGCTTATCCTGGAAGAAGGATCAGCGATGTATTCAATGGTTGAGCAAGTTTCGAACGAGGCTTTAAGATGGATCGCTGCTTAAATTCAGGTTACGAGAAGGAAAGAAAAATGAGGCCTGAATATATTGACATACATTAGTTCTCTTCGGACGGAAATTCAATTTCTCCGAAGCGTTAAACAATTATTATCAAAGGTTGGAAGACAGGAACTGGTAACCGGTGGATATTTAAATTTCTACGAGTTATTTGACGAAGAAAAAGAAGAGATCCAGTTTAGAAATAAGTTACACTTTTCATTTTATCAGAATTTCGAGCACCGATGAGATACAGCCCCGACAACCTTTCAGAACGGATTTCCTTGTCGACAGGATAAGAACACTTTTATCGAAATTGTGTAATTTCTGGAAGAAGATTGAGAACAAGTTGCGATGTATAACACATTTTAAAGGAGACCGTACGGAGCATTGATTAACTTCAGCTGGTGCAAGTACTGGTACACTTTGTCAACCATTATATAAATATTAAATCTTCGCTGGAGAACGCGCTTGCACGACAATTAATAGCAAAATACGCTTCTAAAAAAGGTAATTAGCGTGAAATATCGTAAAGCTAATTTTAGAACGCAATTTTATCCACGATGTGAGAGCTAGAATTAATGAATTTTAACGCTTTCAAAATTGCTACCTTTTGTTACTATTATGTCCTTGTGTGTGTGTGTGTGTGTGTAAAAATTGTGACTATTATATCTTATCTCAGTTGCGTGTATTTCTTTATTAAAAAAAATATATAATTTGAAAAGAATTTTCAATTGAACAATTGGGAAATAATTGGCTAAATTCAAATTTGTGAAATAAATAATTCAACTTTAGTTGGTATTAGTAAATACCTATTATTATATAACAAACCTTAATTACTCGCAGCTATTATATTTATTCTTATAAGTGTCCTTGAGAAAGTGTTGAAGTTCTACGTGAAACTTGAAAAGTTAAATTGGCAATAAGTTTGAGACCGAATTTACTAAATCATATATAAATTACTTTATTGAAATTTTATGATATGCTTACAAGATTTATAAAATTTAAATATTCTGTTTCTTAAACAGCCTTTATTTTCTATACATAGATCTGGAACAAAAATGCACGAACATAATTTTAATACTGTATTTTGCAATAACAGTCAGAAACAAGGTTTAAAAATAAAAGAAAAGAAACCTTTTATGTATACAATTATACCGTGTATAGTATTTCTCTGCGATACATTTAATTTTCACTGGAAATATCCAATATTAACTTTTATAATAATCTATATATCCGAAATTTTATCTCTGTTTCTTCGATAACTATATTTTTTATTGTTAAATCTACTCTTTTTATTTTTTAACTTTCTTATTGTGTCCACAAAAGCTTAGGCTAATTGTATAACAATTATAACGGTACACTTTCTCGAGAAGTGTAATAAAAAATTCATTTACATTTTCTAGAACATATACAAAAAATTCAGAAGAACAGAATTATATAAATCAAAATGGTCGGATCATATGATTGTGTTACACAGACCTGAACTCGAACACAATAAGAGGGTTAATTTAAAAGAGTACATTTTTGCTTCCAAGATTTTTAATCAATGTTTGCATATACTATTATTTTTATTTCTTTATTTAATTGCTTAATTCAGACCAAAAGACATATCTCGTTTCCACCAGACAAAGTAACTCTTTGTGAGTAGATGTATTCAAACGTTCATGCCATTCTTATGGAAACGATGTTTGATTTCGTGCCAATGAATGTTCGATTAACCCTGCTGTCCTCCTTATTTACACTACACATTCGTATTTCTTAAAAAAAAATTTGTTATCATTCTCAAATATTTTAGACTCAGAAAATACATAATATTGAATAAGTAAACGAAAAAATTAAATATTAGATCGTTGCGGATGTGCAGTCCCTGGCCATCGAATTAGGACCGCTACAAATTTTCAGCATTTTTCACGTTTTTCGTAAAATTAAAAGGCTTGTTCAAATTGTAACGATATAATTTATTAACTACTAGTGTACATAACATTATGAACACATGTTAACCCTTTGCACTCGGCTGGCGCCGCTATGGCGACACGCATAATTTTCTTCAGAGATTATATTTTTGATTAAATTNTGCGATACATTTAATTTTCACTGGAAATATCCAATATTAACTTTTATAATAATCTATATATCCGAAATTTTATCTCTGTTTCTTCGATAACTATATTTTTTATTGTTAAATCTACTCTTTTTATTTTTTAACTTTCTTATTGTGTCCACAAAAGCTTAGGCTAATTGTATAACAATTATAACGGTACACTTTCTCGAGAAGTGTAATAAAAAATTCATTTACATTTTCTAGAACATATACAAAAAATTCAGAAGAACAGAATTATATAAATCAAAATGGTCGGATCATATGATTGTGTTACACAGACCTGAACTCGAACACAATAAGAGGGTTAATTTAAAAGAGTACATTTTTGCTTCCAAGATTTTTAATCAATGTTTGCATATACTATTATTTTTATTTCTTTATTTAATTGCTTAATTCAGACCAAAAGACATATCTCGTTTCCACCAGACAAAGTAACTCTTTGTGAGTAGATGTATTCAAACGTTCATGCCATTCTTATGGAAACGATGTTTGATTTCGTGCCAATGAATGTTCGATTAACCCTGCTGTCCTCCTTATTTACACTACACATTCGTATTTCTTAAAAAAAAATTTGTTATCATTCTCAAATATTTTAGACTCAGAAAATACATAATATTGAATAAGTAAACGAAAAAATTAAATATTAGATCGTTGCGGATGTGCAGTCCCTGGCCATCGAATTAGGACCGCTACAAATTTTCAGCATTTTTCACGTTTTTCGTAAAATTAAAAGGCTTGTTCAAATTGTAACGATATAATTTATTAACTACTAGTGTACATAACATTATGAACACATGTTAACCCTTTGCACTCGGCTGGCGCCGCTATGGCGACACGCATAATTTTCTTCAGAGATTATATTTTTGATTAAATTCTATACTTTCATCGATTCAAAGGCTTCTTTTATTTTAAAATAATAAGTAAATTAATTTTAAAATAAAAATAAATTAGCCAAATAAATAAGAAATCGTAAACATTTGTAATTTTCTGCTTTTCTTTCCAAAAGATCGCTTTAACTTTTCGCAATAGTCCTTTGAAACTTAAAAAGGTTTACGAATGCAATGGGTTAATATTTTGTATTTCCATCCTTTGTTTCGATGACAGCTTGTATCCTTTCCGGTACGCTCCGGTATACATTGCTCGATCATATGCTTCGTATCTTCATTATTTTCCCAAATATCTGCAATTTTTGTTTTCAACTCGGATAACGTGGTGCTTGGAGAGTCGTAAACTAGTCTTTCGAATAGGCTCGAGACATTTTCTATGGCATTCGAGTCGGGAGAATTGCCTGGCCATGGAAGCAAAGGGATGTTTTTGATTTTGGAATCGCTCATCACCCACAGAGTTNCATTTTTGAATCGCTCATCACCCACAGAGTTTCATTATTATCACGATAGTAACAAATCAATTGCTACGTATACATCGTTATCAACGTATTTAGTAATAATTTGAACGACCAAAGACAGTTTTCCATATACATATGACACAACGTTATAACCATAAAAGTGAAATTTTCGTACGTGCTCCTAATTCGATGGCCAGGAACTGTACATCTTATATATCTTAACGAGTATAAAATTCAACCAGACTTCTCAGTTCGTCACTTTTGATCATTTCTTCAAAGCGACCACAAGGTACATTTTCGCTTTCAAGATCAATTTCACTTCAAGAAGCTTTATACCTTCGGTATGAAATTTTGAAACCAACGTTGAATTGTTCCTTCACAAACTACGTCTTTTTTCAAACCAGTGTTAATACCACGAGAAACTTTCACTGCATTATGGCACAGTTTCAATTTATACAAGAAAACCGCTCGAATTAAACTCCTATTCATTGTTCGCCCTGTTCCACTGTTTGCCATTTTATTTTAAAACAATTCACCATCTACCGACCGCGTTCGATCGAGCCAGCTTCGAGTTTTATTGTCGACTTTATTTTAATCATGTAATCGCATAAAACTGAACACTTCATACGCAAAAACCTGCCACGTTAAATCCGCCGAAGTAAAATTACAAGCACGGCAGGAGGACAATAGGGTTAATCACGATCGCACGAAATCACACGCGACAGAAAGAGAAACGATCTCAAACTTAAAGCCTGTACAATTGCACGCGCATCGAAAATCGAGCGGTCGTCCTTGCCGATAAAATGACGTTCAACGAGCCGATGCTAACCGAATGCGAGGCGCAGCAAATAAATAAACGATCGCCCAACAAATGATCGCTCGTCGTCTCGAAAATAATAATATAATCGGTGCACGTTCGACGCCCGCGTTTAATAACTCATCTCGCAAACGAGTCACTCTCGGATTCCGCGGTTCGTGCATCAATATTCAAGGCCGGCTTGTTAAACGTACGGGTTAAGTTTCAATGTATAATCAAGGCGCAGGGGGGTATCGCTGGTGGAAATTTCAATTCACGGTGAACGCAACTTTGAACGCTGATAACGTAATTGAATCGTCCGAAAGATGAAGCCTGAGCGTATAAATCGCGAGCATTGCTTCTTTCTATCGGCCGATCCGTTCGAGCGGTTCGTTCGTTAACCGATAAACACCGGGCGACCAGAGGCAGCAGAAAATTTTCAAAGCGCGAGAATTTCTCTGGTCAGGTGTCCAGTATTGGTCAGAGCGTCCGTTTCTTCGTGGTGCGATAACGTAATTGAAATGTCTCGAGGCCGCGATTCTCGGAACGTTCCCGCATAAATCACAGCCGTCCGATCGACTCCTTTAAGTGGATCATTCGTTAAATGTAAATGTTGCAATAGAAATCTTGCCAGAGTCTCGAGTTGTGTAGATTTTTCTGTCTCTCTCTCTCTTTCTCTTTCCCGCGAAACGATTACGTTCGACGAGACTGCCTCCGGTTTCCGATAATACCCGCGAAACGTTCTCGATGCGCGCGCTTTTATCTGTGCTTTAAAGTGAATTACAAGTTCTTTCTCCAAGATTTAAGCGCGTCCGCGCTCCGTTCTGTACGGACGCGATGAAACACGTAGAACATGCGAGCGTCGAACGAGAGATCGACCAGGGAGCTACAGTAGGCTCTCGACTTTCGCACATAATTGGTTCTTGGAAGTGTTTGCGAATGTTGAATGTTCGAAAGTAGAGAGGTGTAAAAAAATATGCTCCAAATACTGTGTTTTAAAGTATTTATCTATCAATATGTATACATGATGAAGTTAAAGAGGCGTGTTAAGTGCTTTCGGGTGTTTCCTTTATAAAGTTGTCAAGAGTTAGTTGAATATCATCCATTTTTTTCTTTTCTTGATAAAGATTTCTATAACATGCTGTGTCTTTCTCAATTGTCCTACGTACTCGAGATATACGTTCTCCATTGGGATCACATTCTTCCATGATAGTAAAAAATTTGTCGAGATGCGTGAAGGCTTCATTCATATTTTTAATTGTTAAAATCTTGACTGTTTTATCAGCTTCTTCTTCCTCGCTTTCATCGTGTATTAACCCTTTGCACTGGAAGTTTTTTTTAATTCATATTACCAGCAACTCGAAGCAGTTTCAGTGAAAAAATCATATTTATATATACGTAAATGATGTGCGCATTCAAAGGAAAGACATCATTGTATGTTATTATTTTTTTTTAATCGATTATAGATTCAAATGTTTTTTTTTTTTTATTTTATTTTTAAAGTTGCATCAACCCGACTGGGTTATTAGCAACCACGCAATTCGACCGTCAGGAAAACGTTGATTCAATACGAAACCAATGAAGTAAATTTCACTTCAGACATGTGCAAAGCAGATGGATGACCGGGATACAGTCCCAGTGCAAGACGAAAGTGATCATTAGACTAGGTAATACCATATTGGATCAAAACTTAAATTAGGTGCAGAAGATTTACATGTTTCAAAAAACTAAGCAGGTTTATACACGATTTGACGGTTCTAGTAAGGTCTTTAGTGTCTTCCTTTATTTGAAATATTTTCCTTTCATTTTCATACGCCGGGCACGATGTCGTGATACGATGGATAGAGTTCCTAGAGTTGCAACTGCTGCATATTGGAGGGTTTTCTTTTTTGATCAAATATGCGTGAGAAAAATTAGTATGGCCGATTCGTACTCTTGTCAGTGTGGTTTGCTGCTTCCTATTAAACAGAAAAGCGGGGCTTCTTTCATAGATATTATTCCTGATACTATACATGTACGTAACGTGTGAATTTTTCCAGGCCATATTCCAATGGTTTTTTATAGTTTTGTAGAGGGATGGTAGGATTATGTTGTGGTATATAAGAAAACAAAAAACTACAACATTATTACATTTTGTAATTCATCGCTACTACTTTCAATATCACTGTAGTTCTCACAAATTCTTCTTTTATTTGTCATATCGGGGTATAAATTTGAATTAAAAATATGCTGTTATCGAGAACCTCATTATCCGCGAGCCGCGATCGTTATTTGTCAGCAAAAGTGATTTGCCTTTGTCCTTATGGTATGAACTAAATATTATCTGCATTGTCTCCATACCGGAGCCCTCGAGTTTGAAGACAAATTTTAAATGGCTCCGCTCCGGAGCCCTCGAGTGCAAAGAGTTAAGACATGCATAGGATTAAACAGTTGAATCTCTAAAAATGTGCGAAATAGCGAATTGTGCGAACGTCGAGGGCCGCCTGTAAATGAATTCTGCGTTCGACTGTTTCTCCGTAAAAGACGATAGAACTTCAACGTTTCACGATGACGCGGTTCTAGCTCGAAAACGTGGATATCGTGCGTTCGTTGCCGTAAACGGCTAGCGGAAACGCTCTGACTCAGTTCGCTTTTTTTTCTGTCATCTGACACAGGGTTCCGATTAAAAATATTCAGCGGAATCGGTCACCGAAACCCAAGCAGTAAGGACGAGGTCGACGAAGTTGGAAAGAAAATGAAAATTACATCGCGTTGTAAGAACGTTGGACCAGCCGAACGAAACGGTGGATAATTAAACGCCGCTGCTTGGAACACGCTTTTGCTTCCCGCCTTTTCGTTCGCGATCGCGATTCGAAATTAATCATTGGACGCTGGCACCGTGAGTGAGCCGTGAAACGGCGCGAAGCACCGCGAACACGAGATCCCCGAGTTGACCGCGCGTAAAATACGCGAGGAGCTTGCTCGGATAAATAATCGGCGCGTGCTTGGCCAGGTATTGGAAAGGAAACAGCGGCGACGTGGAATTAAAGGAACAACAAGGAAGATTTACGTAGGACGACCGTTATAAACGATCCTTGCCAGGATCCTCTCGAAAGGCCAGCTGCCGTTGTGCCCGACTGTTCGATAACGCAATTGAAATATCCCCGGAGTGCATACACGCGTGCCGAGCAACAGTCACGTACACGCGTTTTCGATTCGAGGCTTCGGGGACGTGGTACCGTTTGATTCCTCGTGTTAGACTCCGTCGATATCGGCCACCTTCCAACCGTTCCACGTTCCTCGACGCACTCGGCTCGAGGATTTCGCGATTTCCACGAGCCGTAACTTGGAATCCGATTCGGATCGATCCTCTTTGGAGTTCTCTCGCATGCGACTCGTCTCGCAGACGATCATCCCGCGGAGATGCTGAAGATACGAATGCTGGACTACATCGGGGACACCGGGTGAGTGTTGTTGCGACAGACGTTACCAGCGTGTTTCATGGTTTGACGCGTAACTATAAGTTTCGATCTTGACAGATGCTTGAACGACGTTAAGCAGCGTCGTACTCTTGATGCGTGCTCCTTGTCGGTTTCTTGCGTAATAATTAACTTCTTGCGCATTATGTCGGCTCGGAAATGCCGACGCGAAGAAAAAGCCAAGTTCCATTCCGTGGAATGTTTCTTGCGATTATTGAAGGGATCGTGAATGTTTACTTTGGTCGTGTTTATTGTTTGTCGGTCTTTGCGGATCTCTTAGCGCTAAGGAATTGCAGAGGAGCGAAATGGGGCTCGGTTTGTTTGGGGGTTTTTTGAGATTCTTAATTGAAACGTGGAATTTGGTTTCTGTTTTTGTGGATTTTAGAATTTTTCGCTTTTTGCGAATTTAGGTGATAGGATGGTTTATTATGTTGAATGAATATCTGTGATACAGTGGCGGTTCGTGTGTTGCGAACGTAGGGGTGATGTAACTTTTAAAATAAATATATATGCGGGGAAATTATTTTGGTGTTTATTTATGTTGCGAGAGGAGCGCGAAAATAAATGATCGAGTGTTTACCGATCGCTGAAATACGTGTTTATTATAATTATCGGATAAAAAAAGGTTAGGATTTTACGACACGTAGTTTGTACGCAGCGAGTCATGATCATAAACATTAATCACTCGTTCGAACTAGTGAAAACAAAAGAATTGAAGGAACAAATGAGGGCGCGTTGATTATAATTTGGCGTCGGGTACAAATTTCGACAATTTACAAGAAAAATTTTAGGGTAAAAATAAAATAAAAGTAAACGCAAGTATTATTTACTAGCGTTATTAAAAATTGCTTAAAAATAAAATGATGGAATCAAATAAAATAAATGATGACAGGTGGTACGCGTATAGTATTATAAGAAAATTAGAATAGAGTTCTTCGCTCTTCTAAGAGTGTCTCAAGAAGAATTTTTATTAGTGTTTACACGAAATAAGAAAATCGCGTTAGATTGTCCATGATAAACTTAAATATTACGTGCAAAATTAAATAAATTAATAAACAAACGTATGNATCAGCTCTGCTAACAGAGCACTGGTACTTTCTTCTCTTATCGAGTCAAACATCACATTTGCTAATCGACCTAACAAAGGTCAATCGTAAATTTAAAACGCTACAGAAAAAAAAAAGAAAAAAGAAATTATCAGTTCCGAACCATGCCATCAATCTTGCCATAACAGTTACCAGTACCATAACAGTTGCTGTAATTTTTACCAATTGAATGTAGTCACTCTTGATACAGAAAAAAAATATATAATATGTTTTTAACCATGCGCAATCTTGTTAGAGTATCGCAACAATTATTATAATTTCCAACAATTACATATAGTCAATCCTGTTACAAAAAATAAGAAAAAAGAATATCAGTTTTTAACCGCGCACAATCTGGTTAAAATATAAAAATATAATAAATATTAATAAAAATTAATACATTATCGACTGGTTCGTTCGAGCGCGGATACATGGCTAACACTGGCTCGGTTTTAGCTACCGTGCGGGAATATAAGCGCTTATTCTTGCAACTCTGTTTTTAACTCTCTATAACTCAAATTTTATCTGCTTATCGAATCAAAAAATTACGATTCATTACGGTGCCTCACTTTATACAATTTTTGATATAGTAATAAAATTAAATGATACAATGGTAAACTATTTTTCAGTATTTTTAATAATACAATGATAAATGAGTAACATAAAATTTTAAAAATTCGTATGCATAACTATGTAACTTCTAAGTCACATGGCGCCGCAGAGGGTTAAATCAAAATTCGTGAGAGTGCTTAGTATATCGTCCGCTTTCTCTTATTGTAGGGTAATTAAATTGAATACAATTTTTAATTTTCGTGATGTTAGTATTAAACAGCAAGCGGTAGATAAACGTTGGCTGTAAAAAGTCGATTAATAGGCTCCCGGTTGGTAAAGTGTTAATGTATAATATATTATTATGGTTGAAAACTATTTTCTTTTTCCTTTTTTTGTATCAAGATTAACTGCATTCAATTGTTGGANATAAAAGTTATTAGGTTCATCCGAGTGATTTAAAACTGCTGTATCTTTTTTCAAACAAAAGTTTTCAAACATATCAATCCGTTAACTTTAAACAAATTTTAAACATAAATCTTTGCTTTATTTATATCCGATCCTTTTATAAAATCGATGAAACACAAGTTNATATGATATACAGTAAAAATAGATCTTTATTCGTATTCGTTATAGAAAAGTAGAAAACATTATTAAAAGTGTACCACTGTAAATTTATAGAATTTATACGAGAAATTGCAAACCAGTCATGTTTACCATTTCGGTAGTTCTAGTATTAAATATAATCGCGTTTAAATATAATCAAGTTCAAAGTGTATTTTTATTCAAACGATGTTCCTAGATAATTATTAGGTTGTCCCAAAAGTTTCTTTCGTTTCATTAATAAGTAATGGATACATGATATTAAATGTTTTACGATATATTATTATTTTATACAGGATTCATTTTGCGCTATTTTTTTCCTCCATCTCTCGTTTAACAAATACGGCTGAATGTTTATTTAAACATTGCTAGACGAAAGCATTGCGTGAAGATAACGGAAGGAACTTTCGGGACAACTTAATATATCGACACAAATATATTCACAAAAAATTGAACGGATTAGGTTCATCTTTGAATCCACGTCTTATAAATATAAATTTTTGCTCGAAAGTATTCTTTACGACAACTTAAAGTAGCGTGCGCGTTTATAGCGACGGTGTTTCTACCTTCGCGTAGCTTAGTGAGCGCGTGAACAGACTCATTCATAGTCCAGTCGCGAAATGACGGGTTGAAGCGTAGATTCTTCGTTTTAGGTCGATGGGCATACGCAATAACGTTCGTTTGCACGTGCAGGTGGTTATTTTATGCTAATAAAAATGACCGATATTCAGCCTAGATTGAATTCGTAATTTCTCGGTGATTTGGTGTCAGGCAGAGTATCGATTACGTTCTCATGTTTTAATTAATTTCGTTAAATGTCGCCAGAAATTTTGAAGCAAATTTATACGAACGAAATATTATAACTCTTTCATATTGTATATATTTTTTTAATTTTATTCTCGCAAGGGTTTCTTTATTATGCATACAATATTAAATTTTTGTTCAAATTTAATTCTTATTTTTTATTGTTTCAATTTTGAATTTAAAATTGTGCACGCTTTAAATATATGTTCTTCTTGGTTAAAATTTTAACGTTGCGTTAACTGCATATAATAGTTATCAGTAGTAACGATGCTATGAGTTAAAAAAATATTATGGAGAATGGGTTTTGGTTATGAAGTCTGGAGTCACTTAAAAATGAGAATATTTTTGGTATTTTTTGTGGATCGTTGATCGAGAATTGGAACTGACAGAATTACACGTTGAATATATATGAATGAAAATCTTATCAAATAAAAGAAATTATTAATTCATACATAATATAAAAAAAAAAAAATTATGTAGACCGAATCATACATCACTTTATACATACTTGAAGCTTAAGGTAGACTAACATAGCACTAGAACTACTAAAGTGGTCAAAATAATTGCGTCCACATTAACATCAACAAAAATACTGGTTTGCAATTTCTCATATAAATTCTATAAATTTACAGTGGTACACTTTTAATAATGTTTTCTATTTTTTTTTATACCTTTCATTACGATATTTTCGGTAGAAACAAGTATGCTTTAATCGCTGGTAGTCCTAGTGTTAAACAAAGATACGACTTTCCTTTGCAGGCATTTACAATTTTCTTCTTAAATTCTCAACTCTTTTACGACTAAATGTTTTTTAATTAGTATCACAACAGACAGGCTAACGAAAAATGGACCAAAATCAGCGTGGCCGTTAACGTGTTAAAGTATACCTAGTTTTACCAAAGAATTCAAAATAATAGGTATTTAACAAAAATATAAGATGCGATCAAAATAAATGTACATCCACATTCGTTAGAGTAAAAACACAACAAATTTCTAAAAATGTTTTATCACGAATTTATAGAATTTACACGAGAAATCGTGAACCGGTAATTTCGACCACTTTCGGTAGTTCTGGCGTTAAAATCTCTATACTGCAGAAATACCGATACACTTTCATTAAACAATTCGAAAGTTGTATTTAGAAGTAAGGTCGACGGCAAACTGGTTTCTTCGATTTTTGGAATGCGAAAACTGCTTGTACACGAGATAAAATCATCTAAAAATGGCCGAAGTCACACCTGCCTGCGTCTCGTTATTTTCTGTCGGTACGTTCGTATATAAAATCGAGCGTGTCTCGCGTTTTCCAATTATTTCGTTCGCGTGGTACGTGATTTACTTAACCTACGGGCAATTAAGCGAACGGTCAGAAAGGGCAGCATGTTTCGACGCCTTAATTCCCGCACCGGTAAGCGTATTTTTTTCGTCGTCACATGCTTTTAAGAACCAGGTATTTGTATCAGGAATGAAATTATGATTGGGGAACCCATTTTACTCGTCTCGCGGTCGACCACTAGAAACGCATCGTTCGGAATATTAATGAACACGACCGAGAACAAGACTGATATTCTTTTCCATTTCGGATATAACGACGGCTCTCCAGTGTACTTAACGTGGATAAAATTTAAGACGAAATTAGAACGAGTCGAGCTCCCATTTTGTCAAGGGTTCGCCGTTGGCAGGTGACCTTAAATCTGAAAAATTTACGACCACAATTTGTGACAGGCTATTTAGCAAGTAATCGCGCTGTTATCGTTTTAATATTTTTGTCAAGGGCTGTTGAATTATATCTTTGAATCGATCAATCTATAATTTTTTTTATTTCGTACGATTGATAGTTACAGGTTTGTACAGAGCTTAAAGATATTTTATATTTTTTTGAACATTGTTAAGAGGAAGTCGTTGGTTATATTATTTATAGAATTTCTTATTTATTCTTATATATTTATTACGTGTACTTATTTCTTATACAAAGGTTCTATAAATTCGTTTAAAAGGGCCTTCCAACTAATGGATTGTAAAAGTAGGTTATTTTCTTTAGATTATTTTTTTGAGAAGTCGTAGTAAAACTGAAGTGAAGTTTATATGTTTGAAAATTTGAGATGTTACGATATGAAAAAATAAGAAAAAGAGGCAGAAGTGCAATAGATGAGTTTTTAAATTATTCTTGTTTAATGCAGCTTACATAAAAGGATATATTTCCAGAAACAGTGTTTATTTGTGTGAATTGTATTAAGTTGGTGCATATGAATTGTCGTTATCTTAAAAAAAGAAAAGAAACGTAGTTTCTGTAAAACATTTATGACCAATACTATTCGTCGAAAACACAATAATTTATCGCTGTACCTTCGCAGAGATTTGAAATCAATTACTATCAATTTCACGGATCTAATTTGGAAGCGTAATAGCCAATCAGTTTAAAAGCTTAGGACACTGCGATATAAAAAAAAAAGAAAAGAAAAGGTACAAGAATAATAGATGAGTTTTTAAATTATTCTTGTTTAATGCAGCTGATGAAGAAAGATGTATTTCATACAACAGTGCTTATCAGACTGTTACAGAATTCGAAAATATTTATGAACTTGAATTACATTAATTTTTTTCCTAAAAAAGAAAAAACACACATAGTTTACCGATACTATTGTTCGAAAACACAATAATTTATCGGTATACCTTTGCAGAGATTTGAAATCAATTACTATCAATTCCACTGATCTAATTTGGAAGCGTAATAACCGATCAGTTTGAAAGCTTAAGACTACGATATAAAAAAAAAAGAAAAAGAAAAAAGGGGCACAAGAATAATAGATGAGTTTTTAAATTATTCTTATTTATTGCAGCTGATGTAAAAACATACATTTCCTGCAACAGTGCTTATCAGACTGTTACACAATTCGAAAATATTTATGAACTTGAATTATATCAAGTTAATGCATATGAATCGTTATCTAAAAAAAGAAAAAACGTAGTTTTTCTAAAACATTTATTACCGATACTATTATCTGAAAACACGGTCGGAGTTGTTCATCGATGCGGTGTACCTCCATACAGGTTTGAAATCAATTATTACCCATCTCGTTGATCTAATTTGGAAGCGTAATTTTCCAATGGAAGTTAATGGGGGAACGGTCAAAGCGTAAAGCCACGAGAATACGTTTCTAATTTCCTGTTTATTCATCGAGACCAACACCGTCAATTTATCCGCGATGTAATAACGGCCGGTTTGTGGGTGCAAAATGTTGGCAAATTGATCTAACGAGGTCGTCGATGCTCGAACAGGAAGGCAAAGAGGCGTCAGAAGGTTTCACTCGGTGAAACTTTTCCAAGCGGCAAGAACGAGAGCATTCGCTTCGTGCCGCGTGTTTTTGAAGCTTCCAGAGCTCCTATACACCGGTCAAAAGTTTGTTGGTGTAATTAGAAGAAACGAATTATCATTAGAAAGTGTCGATTTCTATGTATGAATTTCAAATCCAGGATTAATAACAAACGCAAGCTGGAGCAACGAACTATAATGCGGATTTAATCGTAGTGAAATGGTTTTTTTTTTTATTCCCAGTGTTTAAAAGCAATTACATTGCGATTGTTCGTTAATGGAATAAATACGGTAGAATTGTTAATTAAAGAATTAAATGTTAAATCTCAAGTAACGAGCGATGCACACGCAATCGGATATAATTTGATGCACGTGATACAAATAAAATTATTATTTCGAGTTTCAATGAAATTTGAATGTATACAATATAATGTGCTTTATTTAACCGCACGCTCGTTAAGCACGAACAAAACTTAAAAACAAGAACTTTTTAGACGTATGTTATCAGGAATATGTAGTAGCAAATGAAAAAAGTTACAAAATGATGCGATATCTGTGTAATATGGTACATTAAAGTACAGATTTTTTGTAATCCTATTAATTCACTTTGCAGTCGGTGATCAAATTATTAAGATCACTTCGAAATAATTACTTATTCAAACTTTGAGCAAGAATGGAATTATTATCTTCAACGTTACTCAAATTTTTCCGATGCGCGTACATATGTACACCACCGCTCATAAGTATCCGGACGCTGATAAAGTCAATTTGATCAATTTCAAGTGTGGCAGCTCGATCTCTTCCACGTATTTTTGTTGTTCACAGTGTTAAATTACAGTGGACGATCAAATTATTATGACCACCTGGAAACAATTACTTATTCAAATTTTTAGCAAGAATGGAATTGAAGGTACGATTAAAATAACAGCTTTTTTCAGTACAAAAATTATTCTTAGGTTTTTAATAATGTACAGCAGTGATTTTAAATATGCTAGAAATTATTTAAAAAATTGTTAGGATACATATCGTGATTCGTTGAATTAAATTTAACCCTCTATGGGACCGTGTGACTTAAAAGTTACAAACTGATGTATCTATATTTTAAAAAATTAATTTTGTTTAGTCATCACTGCACTGTTAACCCTTTGCGGTCGGTGTAGAAGTCGGTATCTCCGTAGCGGGGACATTTTTAAATAGTCGTAAAAGTGAATGACCCCGCAGCGGGAACCTTCGAAAATCGCAAAAATGACAAAACACTATCAACTCATACATAATGTACAAAATAACAAAACACCAAAAAAATGAAAAGCCACTAACACGCTTAAATTTTGTTAAATATTTAGTCGACACTTTAACTTAACTAGTTCATATTGAATAATATATTTTTAAAAACTGTCAATAATTTGGCTGAATTTTAACATTTTCATTACCAGTAAGATATCTAGATAGAAAATTTTCCATTAACCCTGTATGGGACCGTGTGACTTAAAAGTTACAAATTTAATGTATCTATATTTTAAAAAATTAATTTTCTTTAGTTATCACTGCACTGTTAAATTTGATTACTGTATTACCGTAGCGACACCACGATCCATTTACAGTAATTATTAAAACATTTTCAAATCAAAGTGAAAAACTGTAATCAATCGTAATTTTTTCTCCAATAAGCAGACAAAATTCGAGCTGTAGAGGGTTAAGAATAAACTTAATCACGTATTGTGTTTCTTTCAATTTATAAAAATAAATGTGAGAACTAATGCTAAACGACAAGTTACTTTTAAAAATAATCACTTAACCAGACTTAACTTAACACTAGAACCACCGAACCAATCATTTTGACTGGTTCATAATTTTTTATAGAAATTTTATAAATTTACAACGATGTATTTTGGAGGATTTTCCATGATTTCTTGTAAAAAATATATACAGAGAATTGTTAAGTTTCTCCAATAAACAGATAAAATTCGGGCTATAGAGGGTTAAACTCTATCTCTCTAACTATAACTCTCTCTGTGACTCTCTAATTCTAATTCTATATCTGCCTAAAACCATGTTTCCTCGGCTCTTTTATATTATTTTCCGGCTAAAGGCAGAACCAATTGAAACTGAGGTCCAATAGAATTGGTGCGGTCGAAAACTTAAGATCTAGGTTGTACGAGGGGTCTCTCTCTCACATACGCCAAGACATTTTCTACCCACACTGCGATATTACTCGTAATCGTGTAATCTTCATGCTTTTTTCGTCTCCGTGTAACGTTGATGTCAGTTTTTGCAAATATTCCTCAGACGTTTCATATCTCTTAATACGTAATTTACATTTTATATACAGTCGCGTCGGAAAGTAAGTTAACGATCAGCGTCGCGCATAAAAATTGAAGAAACGAATGTGATAATATTCCTCCAAACATATCGTCGCCTGTTAGTATTAAAGATTTCAAATTTTGACTCGTCGCTCCAAATAACCGACTCCCAAAACACAATTGGCTTCTTTAAGTATTGTGTTGCAAATTTTAACCGTTTCAATGCATTCTTTTTAGAAATTAATGGCTTTCTACGACACACGCGGCCATGAAACCCGCCATCTGATAACCGTTTCTTAATTTGAGTTTTCCCTATTGGGAGTTCTAAATTTTCTTTTATCTCCCTAATTGTAACTAATGGATTGCGTTTTACTTCCCGAACAATACGAGTGTCCTGACGCGGCGCCTTTTTGCGCTTTCTTCCTGTTCGCGGCATCGATTCAGCGAAACCCCTCTGTTCGATACGGTCACATATTTTTTTAACACCAGCTTTAGAAAGCTTGAAGTCTTTCGCAATCGAAGATAAGGAATATCCTTCTTTTCTGCGTTCAAGGATCCTTAATCTTTTTTCAGCCGATCGTTCTCCACTTCTTACCATGCTGAACAAAATATTACAGGTTATCGTTTCAGTTTTGGTTTCAAATATTAATAAAAGTTCCGTAAGTGTTTTAGCGACATCCAAAAAGAATTTAAGAGTAAATATTATAACAGTCGTCTGCTAAAAACGAAGAATTATGCGATCGTTAACTTACTTTCCGACGATGAAACGTGCTCCTTCAAAATTATTAACTCTATATCTTAGTGAATTATTTATAGAAACAAATGCCAACAATATTGGAGGACTGCTAACAATTGTTTTATCCAAAACTGTCATTATTTGCACAACCAACAGATGGCTTGTATTATTTATCAACACATAAGTAATTTTTCGCAAGCCGTTAACTTACTTACCGACGCGACTGTAAATCGATATAAGAAACAGGATTGATGTAATTCCAAAACAAGAGAAAGAAATCTTTATTCGTGTTTTTAACAGAAAAGCGCGGAAATTTTTTGAAAGCCACCATGGTTAACCCATAAAATTTATTTAAAAAAGATTTAAAGAAAAACTTAAGAAAAACGGAACATTTCATAGACCACACGAGATCGAGTCGTCTCACTCGCAGGGACATCTTATTCCAAATTACTCTAGCTGATGAAGTAGAGTCTGAAGAGCTTTACGAAACTTTCCAATCTCTGTTTATTTCGATGTTTTCTTATAGATAAAATTGGATCAATGCTGCTTTTATTAACATACCTATTAACGGTAGAACTACCGACGATTAAAGTATACTTATTTCTACCGAAGAAATCAAAGTGGAAAGTATATAAAATAATATGTAATGCAATTCAGACAAAAGTTTATCTATATTTTTAATGGAAAATCGCGGGAAATCTGGCCAAAGGCACCATAGTTAATTTATAAAGATTCTGTAACAAATTACGAGTGGGTCATTTTGACCACTTTGGTAGTGTTAAATAATCTTAACACTAGAACTACGGACGATTAAAGCATACTTGTTTCTACCGAAAAAATCATAATGAACGGTGTATAAGAAAATACGCAATGCAAGGGAAACAAAGCTTTATCTACTTTTCTAATAGAAAATCACGGAAAATTGCCTCTGAGATGCCATAGTAAATTCATAAAATTGCTGTAAAAAATTACGAATGGGTCATTTTGACCACTTTGGTAGTTCTAGTGTTAAAAAGACTCGAATCTATTTTTTCCAAGTGATCTAAAAATATAACATTTAAGTAGAAAACAATTAGCGTATATCACACTCTGCTTTATCAATTAAGATTGAAATTTACCACAAAAATTGTTCTTCCACAAAAGGTACCCAAAAATACAATTTTTTAGCATCATATTTAGAACAGTTTAAACGAACGAGGCGGAGAAATGATGGTTAAGCAGGAAAACGCGGAGCTTACAAAAATTAAAAGACAATGAGGAACTGAGATACCCGGCAATCCATTATCGGCCAATTGTATTCGTCCCAGATAAAGCTGACAAGCTTTTAATCGAGAGCGAAATATGCTCGGACCTATTAGTTGTTAACATGCTCAGCATTCAGATAACAGTCTCGGTTGTATTTTAATAGCGAGAATACGTTTCTCGACGCGTAGGTCGGCCTCTTACTATATTCGTCGTTGTGTATCGAGTGAGTCACTTTTTAAATATAATTAAAATGTGTTCATGATTATTAATTCGCTCGTTACATATTCAGGCTGTCATTGGTTGCGTATTCAAACTATCGTTTCGAACTGTACATGGACAGAGTTTGACTTTCTATCGGTACACGTTGCAAGGTCCTTCTATAATTAATTCGAATTTATTCAATGTTGAGACTTGTGAACACCGTAAATCGAAACTTTAACATTTTTGTGATATATCGATAAAAGATGATTGTATTTATTGTAGTGTCTATGAAAGAAAGGTTTGTTTCCGAGGAAATTGATTTAGAACATCTGCTAAACATGCATGTAATTGTACGACTTGATTTATCGTTCGACGCGTATCAATTGTAGGTCATTGTTCGATAAACAGGTTTATATACAGTCGAAAGAACAATAGGTACCTTTAATAATTTCTCGCTTAGTTTAACGAGCAACTTTTTATTGTTTCGTATTTCGCTTCATCCTGTTGTTCATCAAGTCGTGCGAGATTTATGATATCGTTTAAAGTGTCGTTCGGAAAAAAAGTTCCTACGAAATGAGTTTTCCACAGAGTATTATATGCTTCTGTAAATTTTTCCGTAATTTCAGTGTTGTGTGATTCATTTGTGCAGGTAGAATAGATTGAGGTGGATCGGATAAAAATATTATAATATATATTATTTAGATTAAAATTTGAGTTACATTCTTTTCATCAAAGAATTTAATGTTCATTTGAAATACAAGGACCAAGAGGGATAAATTTAGGAATTGTAAAATAAGAATGAAAAGGAATTGTATCATATGTCTCCGTTATTTCTAATTGGAAATAAATGTAAGGTAGACCGAGGCGAATCGGATCAATTATATTAATTAGAATAAAATTTGAGTTATACTCTTTTCGTCAAAGAATTTATTGTTCACTTGAAATAAAAAGGCTAAGAGGGACAAATTTAGGAATTCTAAAATGAGAATGTAAAGGATTTTTATATAAATTTCTATTATTTCCAATTGGATTTGACAAACTTATTAAATTATACTCTTTTCGTCAAAGAATTTAATGTTCACTTGAAATATAAAGGTCCAGGCGGACAAATTTAGGAATTGTAAAATAAGAATGAAAAGAAATTTTACCATGTCTCCGTTATTTCCAATTAGAATTAAATGTAAGGTAGACCGAGGAGAATCGGATCGATTATATTATTTAAACTAAAATTTGATTTACACTCTTTTCATCAAAGAATTTAATGTTCACTTGAAATAAAAAGGCTAAGAGGGACAAATTTAGAAATTATAAAATAAGAATGAAAAGAAATTTTACCATGTCTCCGTTATTTCCAATTAAAAATAAATGTAAGGTAGACCTAGGAGACTCGGATCGATTATATTATTTAAACTAAAATTTGAGTTACACTCTTTTCATCAAAGAATTTAATTTTCACTTCAAATAAAAGGATCAAGAGGGATAAATTTAGATAAGATTGATAAGGAATCTTATATAAATCTCTACATTTCCAATTGGATTTGACGAACCTGTTAAATGTAAAGAAAATAAATGTAAGGTAGACCGAAGGGAATCGGATCAATTATATTATTTAAATAAAAATTTGAGTTACACTCTTTTCGTCAAAGAATTTAATTTTCATTTCAAATAAAAGGATCAAGAGGGATAAATTTAAATAAGATCGATAAGAAATTTTATATAAATCTCTACCATGTCCAATTGGATTTGACGAACCTGTTAAATGTAAAGAAAATAAATATAAAGTAGATCCAAATGAATGGTATCAAGATAAGAATTTAGTCAAAAGAACGATTTCTAAGTTTAAACAAATTTTTGTATCATTAATGTTCAAATGAAGTGAATATTAATTACGAATTTACAATGAAAAGTTAACTTTCTAAATTTTTACTATTATTTGTTCGCTATGAATAGAAAAATTATCTGATTCGCCTCAATCTACCCCAGTTAAGTTTTTCGAGATGATAATTATCACCAGTACGGATAAACCGAAACCACATTTCTGTGGAAGCAATGTTTAATAGGCTAAAAAGCGAATTTCTGAAACTTCAATTACTTATCACTGGTTAGTAGCGAATAAATTCGCGCAAAATATCACGCGAAAGCGGTGTACCTCTTCTTTCTTCCCTTTATTTTGTTCACCAATCTGTAGCCTGTAGGCATATGGATACGTTGGTATTTGTGGAAATGATACTTCGCGGGCAAGGTTGTCCGGTTCGTATAAGTACGTTAGGTACTACCTACGTTTCTATATACGTAGGTGTACAGAACGTTTCAAAGCGGAAGGACAGCGAGAGACACAAGTTTCTAACGTTTGAAATATATTTTTCAATCAACTACGATTAAATTTCGCAACCGTAGAACACAACGTATAAAATTGCTGTTTGTCGTAATAGAATTTTATTTAAATACAATATAACGCGCTTATAAATAAATAAAGTATACAGAGTTTTACGATCATGCGTAACATGGGTGGAATTACTTAATTAAAAGAAAGAAAATAATTTAAAATATATTAGTCTCTACTGTTTGTTACTTTTGTTCGTTTTTTACTAGACACTAAACGCACATTTAAGAGATTACGGTTCTGTCAACAAAAATAATATATTTAAAATAAATAAAATAAGATATTATTTACAATGGTCTGTAAGTGACGAGCTCTTTTTGCAAATATGAAAAGTAAATGATAATATTTTTGATAACATTTTTTTTTCGACGTTATGCTCTTATTTTTTACATTCAGTAATTAATATAATGTATTGATTTATTTTATACTTGTTTAGTGTTTTGTATAAATTCGTTTTCAAAGGAATTATTTTAGCGAGAACGTCTTTATGTGAACGTTTTGGTTTGTCGAACATGATCTATTCTGTTTCCTATGGATCTGTATTCAGTCTTATTTTTACAGTGTTTTTTTTTGTATCTGTATATGTTATTTATTTGTACATATTTCAGTTTTTACTTTTCAAACTTATTTTCTTTGAGTTTTTTAACACTCAAGGTATATAAAATAGTTATATATAAAATATATAAAATAATATGTTATGGAACTGAGACAAATGTTTATCTATATTTTTAACAGAAACTCACGGAAAATCTCCCTCGAGGTACCTTAATTAATTTATAAAATTTCTGTGAATAATTACGAATGGGTCATTTTGACCACTTTGGTAGTTCTAGTGTTAAATTAATGCTTAGTTTTTGCAACGTTGTTTAATATATTTCTCAGAACTTAATTT
This sequence comes from Ctenoplectra terminalis, assembly GCA_019453375.1. NCBI lineage: Eukaryota > Metazoa > Arthropoda > Insecta > Hymenoptera > Apidae > Ctenoplectra > Ctenoplectra terminalis. The sequence continues at coordinate 38,671 of SMSQ01025731.1, forward strand.
GATTGTTTAATAATCTTTGTGTATTTCGAATTTTAATTTTATAGACATTGAAACATCACACAGTGGAGTTTATTGTTACAACAAAGTGTATCTTTCTATGTTAACAAATTTTAAACCTGATTTTTACGATAACAACATTATAATAGAAAATTATTGAGACAACAATATCTATTATAGAAAATTAATCAATTATTAGTACAAATTATGTTAATTAAAAAATTTGTAAATACGAATATGAAAAACAATTAAAGGAAACAAAAAAATTGGCGTTAAATATTAAATTTTTCNTATTGATTTATTTTATACTTGTTTAGTGTTTTGTATAAATTCGTTTTCAAAGGAATTATTTTAGCGAGAACGTCTTTATGTGAACGTTTTGGTTTGTCGAACATGATCTATTCTGTNATAACATTTTTTTTTCGACGTTATGCTCTTATTTTTTACATTCAGTAATTAATATAATGTATTGATTTATTTTATACTTGTTTAGTGTTTTGTATAAATTCGTTTTCAAAGGAATTATTTTAGCGAGAACGTCTTTATGTGAACGTTTTGGTTTGTCGAACATGATCTATTCTGTTTCCTATGGATCTGTATTCAGTCTTATTTTTACAGTGTTTTTTTTTGTATCTGTATATGTTATTTATTTGTACATATTTCAGTTTTTACTTTTCAAACTTATTTTCTTTGAGTTTTTTAACACTCAAGGTATATAAAATAGTTATATATAAAATATATAAAATAATATGTTATGGAACTGAGACAAATGTTTATCTATATTTTTAACAGAAACTCACGGAAAATCTCCCTCGAGGTACCTTAATTAATTTATAAAATTTCTGTGAATAATTACGAATGGGTCATTTTGACCACTTTGGTAGTTCTAGTGTTAAATTAATGCTTAGTTTTTGCAACGTTGTTTAATATATTTCTCAGAACTTAATTTGATTGTTTAATAATCTTTGTGTATTTCGAATTTTAATTTTATAGACATTGAAACATCACACAGTGGAGTTTATTGTTACAACAAAGTGTATCTTTCTATGTTAACAAATTTTAAACCTGATTTTTACGATAACAACATTATAATAGAAAATTATTGAGACAACAATATCTATTATAGAAAATTAATCAATTATTAGTACAAATTATGTTAATTAAAAAATTTGTAAATACGAATATGAAAAACAATTAAAGGAAACAAAAAAATTGGCGTTAAATATTAAATTTTTCAGTTACATTATACTTTTATTAACCACAATTTCGTTTATAACTATATTTTCTTTTATTTCAACTAAATTAATATTTTCAACACAGCATACATTTTTTTATTAAATTAAATAATACATAAAATAACATTTCGTTCATAACTATATTTTTTTTTATTACAACTAAATTAATATTTTCAACGCAGCATACATTTTTTTTTATTAAATTAAATAATCACATAAATTAACATAAAATATTTACCACTCATTAACGTAACAAACTATTTGTGTTTTTAATGAGATACCTTATTTATTCATAAAAATTTAATTGCAAGTCTCTCGTAAATCTTGCACGTTTTCTGTTTCCCTTTTTGATTACCGAGATTGTTCTTCAACTGTGAAATTGTATATTTTTCATACCGAGTAAGCATACCGTTAATAGCTGGTAGCAAAATCAGTATTTTAAATTTCATACTCCTCAGTGTTTAGTATGTACTTGCAGCGAATAATATTACGAGTACAGTAGACGTTACCGCTAACTGTTAATTATTACACGTATAAATTATGCAAACAGCATCAAGCTGTAAATTAAACGGTTACCTGTTTTCTGTCTTAAAATATTGCAAAATCTTATTGTTTTAGTGTTGCATTTTCTCACACGAAACAATATTTCTAACAATTCTAGATTAAAAAAAAAAAACAATTTCTTGTCTTCTGAAATATAATTTCAAGATTATATTATATTTCTGAAATATAATACGGTTTTAAAACGGTGCAGACTCCATCTTTGATAGGTTAATTTTAAAATTAATATAATCTTGAAATTATATTTCAGAAGACAAGAAATTGTTTTTTTTTTTTTTAATATAATCTTGGAATTATATTTCAGAAATATAATATAATTTCAAAATTATATTTCAAAATTAACCTATCAAAGATGGAGTCTGCACTATTTTAAAACTGTATTATATTTCAGAAATATAATATAATCTTGAAATTATATTTCAGGAGACGAGAAATTGTTTTTTTTCTATATATAATCTTGAAATTATATTTCAGAAACATAATATAATTTTGAAATTATATTTCATTATATTTCAATTATATTTCAAAATTAACCTATCAAAGATGGAGTCTGCACCGTTTTAAAACTCTACTATCATTCTCCATGTTCGAAATCATTGTACAAAATCGTACGAATTTTCCCTCAATTGAACCTCATCATGAATTATATTTGCAAAAGTGTTCTAAAATTAATTGCATTATTAAGATTATTAAGATTATTATAACGCATATGGCACCTCACGGGGTTGAACTCATGGGAAAAATTAATAAAGCTTGCGACGACTCAACAGAAAGCGTAAAAGAAAAGAATTGCAGGTAGATAAATTTTTTTTTAAGTTAGTTTATTTTTAACATTAAAATTCTAACGTATTTCGTTCATTCGTCCCATTTACTTTCTTGTATTTCCTTCTGTTTTATTTATCAAACTTATTTTTTTTTGTCATAATTCTTTCTTAGAATCTGTTTCTCATATCCCTATTGTATTTTATTCATTTTTCGTTTCCTCCTTCCTTTTCTTTTTCAACAGCCAATCTTCTATCCTCTTATCCTTTTTGTCGCTCACTATATTCCATCTTAACTCTTCTACCTACTTTCCTATAATCCCTCACTAGATGCTCTAGCGTTCCAAATCTGACATCGCATAAATCGTACTTAAAAGAAAAGAATGTATGGAACTTTATTGAAACCTCAGATGAAAGCGTTGAACAAGAAGAAACGTATTAAAAATTATAGTTGACTATCGTAACAACCGTGCGTTAAAAATTTTTACTTTTTTTAAATATTAAAGAGTGTTAAAGCCTGCTTTTTTTAAATATTACAATATCTTAAACTAAAAATTACAAATAATAACCATCAACAATGGAAATATTTCAATGTTTAACACGTAGCGCCACGCCAGTCCCTGGTGTAATATAAAAAATACCTTATAATTCATTAATGAAAATATATAGTTACACAAACGATGTCAGTTTTTTATTTACTATATTAATATCTCAGAGAAAATGCCAACAAGTTATTTTTTCCCATCGCTTCATATTTTAAACAAATATATTAGGTTACAATACCATCGAAAAAATTGTTATTTATTATTAAATTGTTAAAATTAAACATTTTACAGTAGCGTAGACCAAGGCGAATCGGATCATTTTTCCGTTCATAGAGAAAAAATAACATTTATTTCTAATTGAAAATAACGGAGTCATGATAAAATTCCTCTTCATTTTCATTTTACAATTACTAAAGTCCTTCTTGGTCCTTTTATTTCAACTGAACATTAAATACTTTGATCAAAAGAGTGTAACTCAAATTTTAGTTTAAATAATATAATTGATCCGATTCGCTTCGGTTTACCTTACATTCATTTCCAATTGGAAATAACAGAGATTTATAATAAAATTCCTTTACATTCTTATTTTATAATTCCTAAATTTGTCCCTCTTGTTCCTTTTATTTCAAGTGAACATTAAATTCTTTGTTGAAAAAAATATAACTCAAATTTTAGTCTAAATAATATAATTGATCC
>SMSQ01025731.1:60922-124075 GCA_019453375.1 Ctenoplectra terminalis
TGTAGTTTAAGAGTTATGAATTTCCTAATTATACCGCCAGAAATCGTGAAATAAAAGAAGCATATATAATTCATAAAAATTAATATTCATGAATTAAAGAACAGTTAAATACTTAAACATTAAAAGTGACTGTATTAATAATTAATAATAATTAATAAATAATTAATAAATAATTTAAAAATCATTAAAAATTACGAAATTATGATATTAAAAATAATCAAAATTATCATCTCAGATAAATCAAAATCGGATGTTGCAAAATTGCGTATAAATTTTTGACAACAACGGTGGAATAAAAAAAAAGGCTTACACATCCAGGAGATTCAGTATGGTCATAGTTAGCCAAGCGAAAGGGATAGTTGGTATCAGCTTGACACGCGACCACCGTTCGCAGGGTTCATTTAAATACGGAAATAAAGTAATTTCGTGTGACAGCAGTAATAACTTGTGGCCGATGGCGTACGTCCTACAAAGCCGTCTACGGTTTTCCTCAACTTAGATTCATTGTTATTACTGGTTAATACCACGTGTAATGACGGCCGATTAATTGCGATTACAATCGCCGGCGACACGGTAGTTAGAATCTAGACAATTTACATGTTTACATTTTCTTAAGCATTTCTTACATTTTCAATGGTATTCTTGTGTTACATCATTTTCTGTACAAAGATTTTTCATAATTTGTGAATTTATAGCAAAAGCTTTTTATAGTTTTTTATTTTGAACGATAAATTTAATTTACCAAGTTTATGTTTCTTCACTTTCGGTGAATCCATATTTATATTTCAATCACAGTAAATTAAGTAATAACAATTGAAAATTATTGCAAAATTATTTATACCGATTCTCTCATAGAAGTCTCATAAATGTATTTCTAACATATTTGTTTTTTACATTATTGACGGTTGTTTACGTTGAACGAATGCAAATTGCTCTGAAAGTTTAAAATAATAAATATATTTAATCGCCTTCAAAATTTGAAATAATAAACATATTTAACCTAATACTTCATAAAGTATTACAGATAGAAAAACACTGTAAATGAACAAATTTTTTATTTTTGAACCATAAATTTAACTGTCTGAATCAGAGGTGAGCAACCTTTTTTTTCAACGGACCAGCTACAAATTAAAAAATATTTCGTGTTTATTTAGTTAATGTTAATAATGCTTTAAAACGTGCATATTTTTAATTAATTTGCATAATTATATCTTCCACGAAACTATTTTGAAGAAACAATTACCGATTCTCATGAAATTTTGGTGTAACACAGAGCTCATAAAATTATTTCTAACATATTTATTTTTTTATTTCTTATTGGCGATCATTTACGTTGAAGGAATGAAAATTTCCCTCAAAGTTTAAAGTAATAAACATATTTAATCGCCCTCAAAAATTAAAATATAAAGCATATTTAGCTTAATACCTCATAAACTACAGATAGAGAAACACTGCAAATGAACAAATTTTTTATTTTTAAACGATAAATTAAACTGTCTAAATCTATAATTCTTCATTTTCAGTGAATCTAAATTTAAATTTCATTCACAATAAATCAAGTAGTAACAATTGAAAACTATTTCAATATACATAAGCTTATTCCTACATTAATTTTTATTCATCTATTATTATAAACTTCATTATACGATTTTATTTCTAAAAATAGTTTCTTTGCGTAAAATTTACAGTGGTTTGTATTAATTTGTATTAAGGATACAGGATATAAATAGAACTTCAATAATTTTACTATTAAAAGATGATCTTATTCTTTTTAAACAAACTATGGTCGGTTCTACCGAATAAGTTGATGCAATATTCTCTAACGAAATTCTCCAAACTACTACTTCCTTGATACCATTTTCCTTGAACGTGTTCTTAATTTCTTTCTTCTCTTTTCTTACTCCCTCCGATCCTGATCACATTCAGTCAATGCGTTTGTTTAAATCCCGTAGACTTCGTAGTCTTTGACGCTTGACGTACACTCGATTTTCATTCGTTGTTTCCCTCAGTCAGCTATTTTATTTTTCATTCATATTCTTCTCTTTTTATCTTTCAATTTTTGCACTTTCTTAAGTGGTCAATGGCGATCTTGTGTTATTTAATTTTTTTGTACAAATATTTTTTGTAATTTGTGTATTTATTTCACAACACTGGGTCACTAAACTACCAAAGAAAATACAGCATTGAATTAGAAGATCTTTGGCATTAACTGTAAAATTATATTTATCAAACAAAATTTTCAATAAGAATGTAAATAAATTTTTTTAAACAGGATCCGTTGATAATAGAATAGCAAAGAATATTATTCTTACAAAGTATTACGGTGTTTGATTTTAACCGTTACAAGAAAAAAAAAATCTGTACTGCATGTACACCTTGAACATTAAAGCTGTAATTTTTGGGTGAAATAAGCAACAACATTTCGAATACAATATTTTAATTTAATTATTGAATACCAAAAACCAAAAATTTATACATTAGATAACAGAGAACTGTCGTAAGAGGGCAGAGCAAACCGTTTTGACAGAAGATTCGGGATAATAAATAGTATATATATTATCACACTTAATTATATTATTTTAAATGTACAAAGTATATGCGTGCGTTTCTTTTGGTGGCACAAAGGAGACTGCACAAATCACCCATCTCTGAAACAAATGAGAAACGTACAAACGTGCGTCGCGCACACACCCACAATCCTCACATGTATAGGCACATGTCGATAATGTATAACACGGTTGTCTAACGTTTTCTTACACCTTTTAAAAGCAGCTCTTATGAGTCATCAGTCATGTCGTCTTTGAAATCGGAGCGTTACATGAAAAAGTAACGATTTTCGTTACGCAAAAAAAATAATGTCCCCCATCTGTAAAACACTTTCGTATTAAAAAGAATACCGAGGGAGAATCTGTCTTGTGGTTAAAAAATGCGGTGGATGAGATTGTTAATATATAAATTTTCCATATAATATGTTCTACAGGACATCTTTGGATGACAATGTAATATTTCACATTTTGGTTCTTTCGTCTAAAAGGAAAACAGCGAAAATATACAATTATTTCCATTATATTCCAGCATTAGATCAATCATGAAGGAGAAATATACAGACATGTTGGATTTATTGCCATATATTCCGCCGTTTTAACAATAACGTTTTAAAGCTTTCAAAACAACGGAAATCAGATCTCTCGTTATCGAAGAAGAATATTAATATTTTGAAAATAAATAAACACAGTTACAATTATGAAAAGTAAATCAATATGTCTGACTTTAATTCGTTATTCAAAATAAAATATACAATTTCTTGTTGGTATAAGTCAGTTTCCAGATACATCATTAATTTTAAAAATTATTTAAGTCATTTGAGGTTCTAAAAAACATATTTCCGTATAAGATTCTCCTACAATTTTTATATTATAACCAAAGTTAAGTTCCGTACTATAAGAGCAAATATTAAATACAAAATTATACATTGTATGAGCAAAATATTTTTTAATCAACCCAAACGCAAAAGTCTTAATATCTCGAAACGAACAATAAAATTTCACAATTATGGCCACAAATGATAAAAAGAAAAGGAAAATATGTAATTATCGAGGCAGTCGCTAGAACCGTCGAATTACGAAGAGTTAATCAAGTACACTTCTTCAACTTAATTTTATTACAGTTCTTAGATTTAGTGGTAGGTTTATTAACTGTGCACAAGTACTTGTCTTAAAAATTCCTTAACCCTTTGACTGACGATTTCTTCAATCTTCATACATATTAGTGTAGGAATTTCAACTGTTTACAGGATAATTTATTGATTAAATATATAATAGTTTATTGAATTATAAATTACACTCGCGACCGACTGTTTTACTCTCGCTGCACTCCGTCCTCTGCCTTCTCGTAACACTCGTCCAAAACTCTTTTTCGCCCCGAACATTCACGCCCTTTTATTTTCACTCTCAGTCGCTCTATCTTTCTTACACACAAGCATCCCTTTTCTCTCGCACCCGAATCCTTGCATCCATAGTCCGAACCCACGCAGTCACGCACTCATTTCCAAAATCGCTTCGTTCACACGGTTCGATCGCTCAGTTCCAAACATTCTTTCCTCGCATCCCTTCAACCACTCGAAATCATTTTGTCCTCGGTCACACTTTCCCTAAACATCCTGGCGCCGTCCCGTCGCGACGAGACGGTCACACGCACTTGAACAACTAGCATTCTAGGCCCAAACACTTTTCATTCGCACCTCTTTCCATTTAGCCTAAACATTCGCTCGTCTCACACATTCTTTATTTCTAACACCCTACATTAGTAATAGTTATTCACGTCTTGGACACTCTGTCAAACGCAGAGTATTGAAATATTACACGTATTTTGTATTCGCTAATTTTCAACATTGTAAATTTAAATTACAATTAAAGCTAAAATTGAACTTTATCATAAATATTGTGTGTTTTTATTAAATTTTATCCAGAATCGACGCCACGAGTGTGACTCGTGGTTATAGAGCAAAGGGTTAAGTATGGTTACACACTAAATAATTGTGGACACAAATTATATAAAATACATATTATAAATTATACAGATACATATTTTTATAGAAAATACATAAAGAAATGGGATCTAGACAAAAACTTGTTGTCATTAGAAGATATTAAATTTTTTTATTTTGCATATTTTATATTATGCACAGTACTTATTTCCTCTTTTAAAAAATAAACGAAATAAAGGAACGATTTTATTTTATCATAAATACTGTGTGTTTTTATTGTATTTTATCCAGAATCGCCTCCACGAGTGTGACTCGTGGTTATAGGGCAAAGGGTTAAGCAAAATATACAAGCAAACATGGAATACGTAGACACTGCTATTTATAAATACGTATCCGGATCTTGGTTGATTTATAGCAACGGTACATGAATATCAGATAACAAATCGTAAGATTTGACATCTTCGGACGTGAATATTGTTAATGCATATTGGTTTTTAAAGAACAATTTCATCTCTTATAACATTCTACAATACATAGCTGCAATAAGAATAAAAGGTAAAAACATTATAGATCCTTTTATTCATCATTTTGTAATCAACGCTAAACCTATCAAAACGATCAAACGACCATTTCGTAATTTTTCATAGAAATTCTATAAATTTTTAGCGGTGCATTTTTTAGAATTTCGGATATTTGTTTGGAGACTTTTAAACAGTAGCGTAAATGTATCGCTCAATATGCGCTCGATATTCCTGGTAAATCCTGACGGTATCGTTAGAGTTGAATTTATCTGTCGTTGCACGTATTGTTCCATAGAAAACAATACGGGACGCACGATGTTCAATTACGCTTAATTTTCCACCATTCTTGAGCTAATCAACTTAAAACTAGTATGTGACCAAGCCAAAAGTTCTCGATACCCGAGCGAAATTCTCAGTATCCGCGTTTGTACTGGTCTGAACCGGTGGGTCCCCGAGGTGGAGGATCGTTAGAATCATTTGTTCCATTATGACCATCTAGCCGCTTCAGGCTTTATGACGACACGACTATCGCTGTCCAGGAACGAGAAAATTGATCAAATAAAGGCACTAGCTCTTAAAGCTTCCAGTCGGAAAATTGAATTACCACTTTGAAAATGAAATTTCTATTCTTTAAGAATTAAGTTTCCACCTTGAACATTTATAAGCCGCCTGTCGGCTATAAATTCTAACCGTAAACGTAGATTCATAGCTTCAAGAGCGTCGTAACAATTTCCATCACATCCGAAAAATCTCCAGTCGAATTTCTAATGAAATTTTATTTTTAATTATTTTAAACGTCTCAACGTTGCTCGAACTTTATATATTTGGAATTTAGGATATTAACATTTGTAGAAATGTGAAAATCAATTAATAATGTATTAAAATTAGCTCATTTATATACACGTGTAAAATAAAATCTGTATCTAATTACGAAGAACTAGCGCAATGGTTATTTATGTACTAATGCGCTAAATTTAAATTATTAGAAAAGTCAAGGGGATGAAATTAGGGGGAGAATGTGGGGTGTTCAGGTTTCATGGTATTCCTATTTTAATACTAGATTCGCGGAACCCGTCAATTTGACGGATTTCTGATTTCATGCTGAAGTGCAATAATTATCTGCGTAGAAAATGTACGCTCAAAATAAAATTTAAATGTAAGAAATGTACTAACTAAATCTGTGCGAATAAAAACCTATTAATTTTAAATAAAATGAACTAATGCTATTACAAAAAAAGCACAGTTCAATATACCCGTAAAATGGTCCAATTAATCCCCGTAAATCTAGTGTTAATAGAGAACCCACGGAGAATTATTCTATTTTATTTTAATTATTCTATTGACCAAAAGTTTGGAATCATTGCACGTTCTAAGTAATGCAAGAATTTAAAAAAAAATTACGAATTGTGTTATCTTAGAAAACTTTTCAGTCATGATTTTAGTAAAATGCAGGAAATTGTTACGGGTAGGTGAAACCGGAGTCGAAAGTATCAATTTGACTTTGGACTTCAATTGAACAAAAGCTATTAGATTTAGAACAAAAAATTTTATATAAAAACCTTGTGTAGCTATCTGATATTATTGAGTCATAGTAGTTTCGCTGTATAACAAGTAACAAGTAAGTTATTAACAAAAAACTGAAACCAGAAAAAGTGTTACGACCGTCCCGTGGTACGGGGCAATTGTGACACAGTATGGGATCGATAGTAACACAATATTCTTTTAAAATCAAAACGTTGATCAAACTAAATTGTAACAGTTTATACAAAGACAAGTTAAAAACGTATAAATTAAATATACATACTGAAAATTTCACTGAAATCGGATAACGTTGTTATTTCGATGCAGTTTTCAGCACGAGCATGTTAAATATACATCTGTAAAACGTGTTTTTAAAATTTTTCGTTACAGACTCGAATAGAAAAATTTGTTAAAAGTGACCTTTACTATTTTCTTCGCGATTTCGACCAATTGGAAGTTTTTCACACATTTTTTTAGTACATTGTCTAGTAAACTAATCTTTCTAGTAAACTAAGTCGTTTGATCTAATTAGAAAAAAAGTTATTCTATTTTGAAGGTGTTCGATTTTGAGTGTAAGTCACTGTAGGTTACATTAGCTGGTGTCGATTGTTACGTTATTTTTTTGCGATTTTTAGAATCGTCCCCGGTAATTTTGAACTTGGATTACAAGTTTTCATTAACGAAACCATTCAAAATGTTAAGTAGCGATCAGTATTGCAGTCAGAAAGATCAAATTAACCCTTTGCACTACTACTTTTTCAGTAGCTACACATATTAGCAATAACTATTCACTGCTTTTACATCGTGTCAGATTCAAAACACTGAAATATTATACGCAATTTATATTTGCTAATTCTCAGTCTTATAGATTAAAATTACAGTTAAGATGAAATTAAACTTTATCGCAAATATAGCGTGCCTTTGTCGTGTTTGAACAATAATCTTTGCCTCGAGTGTGACTCGTGGTTGTAAGCCAAGGGGTTAAAGATTGAAAGAAAGAAACAGCAATTACTTGCACAAGAAATATTTATATTACGATTTTAAAATACCAAGAAAAAGTTACTTTAAGGTATCGAAAAGTCATTTTATTCAATACATATATTAATTGCATATCTAGATTGTTAGGATACGAATGTGTATATTTCAATTACAATTTTGCATCATATATTCAAAATTTGCGATAATGTTATTAATAATTTTTGATTTATTTGCAGTGTAATTTTCGCTACCTTTTTCATTTGACACCGATCGGTAGTAATTTTTAATTGATAAAAAAGTTAAGGGTGTATTCGATATAATTAGAAACCAGAAAGTGATTCTAAACTTTTAGTCGGTAGTGTAAATAATTACAGGTCTTTATAGAAAGAAGATTACAGGTAGAAATTCGGTATTAAATTAAATTAAAATTAGACTATGCTGTTCTATATTTGAGACTATGATTTTTATACGTATAAAAATTTAATAATGCCAAAGTCTATTTGTGGGATGCATGTGGCGGAAATCATGTAGATCACCGAGCTTTAGAATTTGAAATTATGTAAGTTTATGGCTTCTAAGTTTTAGAATTTGAATAATTTAAGCAATGAAATAGTATTCCTGATAACATAACAACGTTATTAGGAGAAAAAACGTTACTTAAAAAAGTTAGACCTTCTTCCAGTTGAGTCTGCTTGAGATGATTGAAAAGATGTTTCACTATCTAATTGAAAACTTGAACCAGAAGAGTACTTTTACGTTCACAAACGTTCGCAGGCACGGCATGCTTTTGTGATGTAAACTAACGGCTGAATCTAAGGTAGACGATCGCGTTTTTTGACGTAATTCATGTTAATTTATCGTTTAATCTCACTGTCTCAGACGATCGTTTAGCCTCCTCTAGAACAAAGGACTCCGTAACTGGATTCGTTACGAGACGCTGGTTACATCCACCGTATCGATGAATTAATAGGGTCTTTTGTAAGCTTGTTCTACGTCACTGAAATGATTAGTGGTTATCATGTTTCTTAGATACTAAAAGTTTGAAGGAAAATTAAGATACTTTTTAAATACGAGAAAACATTTCTTTACTTCTTTTGAGTTAAATTTTGTGTATTCCATATTTCGTGTTTATTTAGTTGATGTTAATGGTGCTTTAAAACTTGCATATTTTTAATTATTTTGAATAACTACATCTTGCGCGAAATTATTTTGAAGAGAAAAATTCCCGATTCTCTCATGGAAGTCTCATAAAAGTATTTTTAATATATTTGTTTTTTTCCTTATTGACGATTGTTCAGGTTGAAGGAATGCAAATTGTCCTCAAAGTTTAAAGTAATAAACATATTTAATGTAATACATCGAAAACTATTACAGATATAGAAACACTGTAAATGAACATATTTTTTATTTTTGAACGATAAATTTAACTGTCTAAATCAGGAATGAGCAACCATTTTGTACAACGGGCCAGCTAGAAATTTAAAAATGTTGTGCTGTCGCATGTAAGAAACTTAAGTAATACAAACACTGAATGATGAACTTAAATACTCTCTTTATTAACAAAATAAACGTGATATAAAAAATAACAGAAATAAAACACTAATTAATAGAAATACTATTAAAAAATCGGCGAAAGATATATGTAAAAAAAGATTATCTATGATGTCGGCATCATTTCCAAAAATTAAGTTAACATGCCTAATGTACAATGAAGTTGCAAGACACTGTATGAATTTTTAAAAGTCAAAATGTAAAATGTAAGGGCCGCACGAGAAAGTGTGGCGGGCCGCGGATTGCTCATCCCTGGTCTAAATCTGTAATTCTTCATTTTTGGTGAATCCAAATTTAAATTTCAATCACAATAAATCAAGTAGTAATAATTGAAAACTACTGCAATATATATAAGCTTATTCCTACATTCATTTTTATTCATCTATTATAAATTCCATCATACGATTTTATTTCTAAAAATAGTTTATTTGTGTAAAATTTACAGTGGTTTGTATTAACGATATAGGCTATAAATAAGACTTCGACGATTTTACCGCTAAAAGATGGTATCATTTTCTCTAAAATNTGCCTAATGTACAATGAAGTTGCGTGACACTGTATGAATTTTTAAAAGTCAAAATGTAAAATGTAAGGGCCGCACGAGAAAGTGTGGCGGGCCGCGGATTGCTCATCCCTGGTCTAAATCTGTAATTCTTCATTTTTGGTGAATCCAAATTTAAATTTCAATCACAATAAATCAAGTAGTAATAATTGAAAACTACTGCAATATATATAAGCTTATTCCTACATTCATTTTTATTCATCTATTATAAATTCCATCATACGATTTTATTTCTAAAAATAGTTTATTTGTGTAAAATTTACAGTGGTTTGTATTAACGATATAGGCTATAAATAAGACTTCGACGATTTTACCGCTAAAAGATGGTATCATTTTCTCTAAAATAAACTGTGGTCAGTTCTACCATTAAGTCGATGCAATGTTCTTTAACTGCTCAACGAAATTCTCCAAACTGCTACTTCCCCAATATCTTTTTCCTCGAACACGTTCTTAATTTTCTTCTTCACTGTTCTTACTCTCTTCTGTTCACATTCAGTCAGTGCATTTGTTTGAATCCTGTAGACTCCGTAGTCTTTGACGCTTGGCATGCATTCGATTTCTCTTTCGACCCTTTTCACCGTTCCATCCTTTCCCCCGTCGTCGTTTCCCTCGGCCAGCTATTTTATCTTTCATTCACCGGCTTCTCTTTTTGTCTTTCAATCCGACGCGCAATCGGCCACTTTTCTCCTTCAATCTAGTCCACGATAAAAGCCCACTTTTGATCTCAGTTGCCCCTTTCTCATGCTAGTTACCCCTTTCGTTTCTGCATGTTTCCCTTCCCTTGCTTTCTTCCCCTTTTCTCGGCTGTTCCACTTTCGTCTTTCAGCGTTTTCTTCTACCGTTTTTTTTTTTTTTCTTTTTTTTTTTTTTTCCTCGGTCCGTGCTTCAACGGTGTTCCCTTTTCTCTACGCGGCCACGATCACGATGTCCTGATTCTGCCTTTTACTTGGAATCCTTGTCGGAAGCCAGTTAACACCTTTTTCCCTGTCTTCGACGAATATTTTTTTTTCATTGGAAAGTTCGCAGAACCGTTTTCAACGACGCGAAAACCGCCAAAGACTTTCCAACAAATTTGTAGAACGAAATCCCGGCTTCTCGCGGAACGTACGCTGCCCGTTATGAAAGATATATTAGATATGTTCGCGAGACGCAGTCATTTAGGAGTTATTTCTCGAGGAAACTCGATTAAGGCAGCCGGTACGTGGAAGCGATGAGAAATATGGTCGAATGTACTGAATTCTACGTTATACTCGTGTACGAAATTAAGCGACGAGAGGATGATAAATTTACTTTTAGATACATATTTGCATCAATACTTCATTACCATAGTACATTTTTGTTTATAGATACGAGTAACATCAACTGCGCATGAACAATAATATATTTTTTACAGTATCACTTTTCCTGTTATTTACTTACAAGGAAACATATCGAACTGTCCGTCTCCGATTTTGATGAAACTTGGTGAACACATTAACCCTTTCACTACTACGGGTGACTATAGTCACCCGCCACAAAACGACACCCGCACACGACGGGTGACTATAGTCACCGGTCACAAGATGCCACCTATACACAACGGGTGACTATAGTCACCCGCTCCAAAACTGGAACCAAAAAGAACGATAAAAGCAGTCAAACACGATATCAATGTGAGAACTGTGATGTTGGTTTATGTGTATATCCGTGTTTTGAAAAATTTCATACAGAATATTATTATTAAAAAATTACTGTTCAATATTATGTTATAATTATAGTTCCTATATTGTTGTATAATATAAAAATATTAATTGTATTGTTGAATTAAAAATACCTCCATGGAAAAATTATGAACACAAATCATTTTGTTTCTAAAAGTAATGTCACAAAGTCGTTTTTGAGACAAAAGTCTTGGCCCCGAATGTTAAAGACTGCGCGCGCTTAATGTTCCCACTTTCGGCACGGCGTTCTAGACGAGATACTCCGCGGTGAGGCCCACCGTAGCGAAAGGGTTAAGCAGGTGAAAATAAAGGACATATTTTTTTATAGCTGCTCAATCGCAAGTTTAGGGGGTGAAACGACCGCTTGAATTTTAAGCAGAAAAATGCTATCCCGAAAACTATCATAGATGTAAAAAAACTTTAGCGTATTATATGAAAATAACTCGGATTCGCACGGTTGCGTATTATGACAAAATTTACAAAACCGTAGGAGACAAATCTATCATATTATATATGAATGGATTCGGAAAAAAATTTTGGATCCTTTTTGTGATTATGTAAATTTTTGTATCTCTTAAAATAATGTAACAATAAATTTTTTTGTTACAAACAAATTACTTTTTACAAAATCTGTGACCACTATTTGTTTTACTTTAAGGAACCAAGAAACTTTACCCTAAGAAGTCTTCTTATATCTTTGATAGTTTTCGAGATAACATTTTTCTGTTCAAACTTCAAGGGGTGATTTCGCCCCCTAAACTTGCTATTGGGCAGCTATAAAAAAATACGTGTCCCTTATTTTCACCTGCTTAATGTATCCACCAAGTTTCATCAAAATCGGAGACGGACAGTTCGATATGTTTCCTTGTTAGTACTCTGGACTGTATTATTTGCGAAGAATTGTTATACGAGAGACCGGAGAGCAAAGTAAAAATTTGACTTCGGACTTCTTCTAGAATTTCATTTTTGAAATAAAAGTCCGGACTTCGGACTTCTTTTAGAATTTTATTTTTGAAATAAATTGAGAATTCTATGATTTATATTATATTTAACATGTTAATCGTCACGGTTAATCGGAGATTGTTTCTCGTGTAGCACCACGGTGTTTGAATTTATTTTATCTGTTATAATCAAATATATATAACCGAGTATTTCCTTAACATCTGTAAGTACTTTTTAATGCAATTATAGTATTGCTTATTTATTTAAAATGGTAACTATTAACGATACAAGTGAAACTTTTTTGAAATGAAATACCTTGATATAACGATTTTAATGGCATTCATTTACAATTCCGTTAAAAATATGAACTATCTTGTTAACATAAAATTGTTGTAACCTCTCTGGTTATACGTGTGATCCTGTTAAATATTTACAATACAATATTCACCATAATTAACAATATTTACAAACTTTGAAATATTGTCTAGTGTCGTGACAGATATTTGTTTCTACGCACGATTTCAGTGTAACAAAATGTTTGCGATTCTGTTAAAAAGTAAAGTGAAATTTGAAAATCGTAACGTAACAGAAATATCAAGCACTTCAGGTGATAAAAATGAAACTTAACAAATTATGGATAATATTTTATTCTATTTGTTCATTCTAACAAACAATGCGAGTTAAAATTGATTTCGATTGATTGCGTTACGAAAGCTATGCTCGACTAAATTAGACATTGATCTTAGCTTGAGCTGAATTAATTTCTGGGTTAAGTAAATAGAAATTATAGGAGAGAATAAGTAGGGCAAATAATGCGCTTTTAAGTAATTGACTGTTTGAATATTAGGAAACGTTTAATAAATTCAATAAAAAGATTTGCATATATTATTTAAATAATGAGATCAATAATAATATCACTATTAACGCTCAACATTAAAACATTTATAATATGATTCTAAATACAGTTCTGATGAAAATAATTTTATTTTTGTATTAAGATATTCGCAGTAACCTTGAAATAGTATTTATCTTAAAATAATTTTACACTTTTTCAAGCTTTTGTGTCAAATAACAGAAACAAAAGAAAAAGAGCGTTGCAAAAATATAAAATCCTAATAAAGTAATAATAATAATAAAATATAGATTCGAAAATTATTGCGAGGATCATTAAAGAGATTTTTATGTTTCAAGATATAATAAAAATAATTATTAATAACAAAATTAAATTGTATAAGTATATAACGTTTACTCTTGTTTACCGTGGAAGAAGAAATAAACATGTGTACACGTGTAAAATCATTGTAAATAAAATATAATATCGAAATTATGAATCACATAAAAAGTAGCATTGAAATTTCTGCTGATAATTTCGCGCAATTATAATTTGGCGTAAAAACTTGATTAATATTGCAACATCAACAATTATTTACATAGGAATACCAATTTGGAAAAGCAGAAAACGTAATTAAATTGCATTTGCATAAACGTGTTGGTCAAAATAACTTCAACGTTCTGGAAACAATTTAAAAATAATCTACTCGGAATGGTTGGAAATTAAATACACGAAATTTCTCTAATTTCGTTAACTTGAACTCAATTGGATTTAAACTTCCCGCCTGTAACATTAATACAAAATTATTTGATTATAGAACAAGTTTTTGTTGCCATGACCAAAAGAGTGCCTTTCTCGATGTTTTATTTTATTCCACGACATAAATTATTTCTTTCACTTCTCAATACAGTTTATTCATGCAAATTAGTAATTATAGTTATTTTTATATTAGATCAGTGTATATAAAATGTCATTTTCTCAAATCAAACTTTAACCACACGTACATTCTTCTCTAATTAAAATAATTTCCATATAATTTCAGGCACATTTCGCAACGATTAACTAATTTCAGAATTTTTAGATTTATAAAAATTATCAGTTCTAAAAATAAAACAATTCTTTAAATGCTGTATTAATGATTTCGTCGTTCTAAAATATTTTGTCATGTTCAAACTTCAACATCGACTTAATAAACATATTTTATTCATACGTTTAATCCTCTCCGAATTTGTTACATATGCTCCGAAATAAAAGATCATTCAATTTTCTTATATTTATTCGAAAATTCTTTAAATTAAAAATAAAAATCAGAATTAAGGAGAGAAATAATTAAAATATATTTCTATATTTCTATTTCTATATTTCTTTCTCTAACACTATATATAAAAATATTTTTAAAAAACAAGATCTAACTGATTAAACGTAAAAAAATTAAATAAGTAAATTAAATAAGACATTGAGAATCATAGTGGTATAAATAAAAAAATAATATTGCAGTACACAATAATTACATATCTTAACAACAATTTTTAGTACCATAATGGTGCTCAATTTTTGTTTACTTACACCATGATTCTCAGCCTCTCGTCCGTAGATACATATTTATGTACATAAAAGTTACTATGAAAAATTCGATAGCTTATTTATCTTATTTTAAAACATTTTCAATTTAATGTATTATTAGACCAGCTTTTAATTTTCAAGAATTATTTATTTAAGAATTTAATTTCCAAGATAATTCTCTTACTTATTGCCTTCTGGTTGCGCAAGCTATGTATAACCTAATAAATTTTCCAGTACCGTCATATTTATAGTGCTCGAAATAAAATAGAACTCTTTTTAAATTATCGATTGTTTGCTGTTCGATAGGTGGATATCGAAACGACAAAGTTCACTTTGCCTTCTTTATTTTTAATTGAAACCCTATTACAGCATTGAAGTTGAAATTGAACTTAAATTGGAACAGTAATAGGCGGAATTGTAGAACAGAGTCACGAAAGTCGGTCAATCCGCTCTTCGATCAATTTTTGTTTTTCATGAACTTCAAGTTATGTAAATGACGTGAACTTTTAGGAGGAATCAGTACTAGAACCATAATTGTAGTAATTAAAAAGTTTAGAAGTCTAGTTCTAGTATTAAAGTTCTCTAAAGGTTTCGATGAGAAACACTTGAAACTTAAAGAAGAAACTTGAGATAATATTAAAAAGAAAGAATATTTCATACTATTTACTGTGCAACTATATTAATTCGATTAAATTATTACGTCGCTCGAATACCCTTTTTTTGTTTATTTACAAAATTGTGAAACATATTTCAGTTCAGTATCTTAAATAATATCATGATAAATAATATAATACTTGATATGATTACGTAAAGGAAACATAAGTTCTAAATTCAGTACTGCTAAAAGATATATTTACAATAATAAATAACATTTTTGGAAAGTAACTGTTAAAACAGTAATCAGTTAAATTTAAAGTTACTACTTTATAGCGGAAGAGACATTTAACATCATTGCCTTAAATTTACACTTAGTTGTATCTTCTACTATGCAGGATGTTTTAAAATAGATTAAAGTGTAACTAAATGACACTCGCACGAGCAAACAGGAAAGTTAATAAACAAAATGCGTGAGAATATAAAGTAATTATTTTTTAGATATTTAATTTTTTTATTTTTCACCAATTTTTTGTCTCATTATATATACTATAGAATCATTGAGTTATTTAGTTTCTTTTTCGGACCGTTTATTATTAAAAAATACCAAGATAAATTATTCTAATAGAAATAGTAATCGCTTAATGTAAATTTTGACCTATTTCGTTTTTGAACTACCTTTAGGGATGACCGGTCCGGTATTTAGGAACACCAGTGGCCCACACATCATAGAGATCTGAGAAAAAAACTCTGACGATCTACAGGTACAGGGAAAGGCCAGAGGATCTGGGCGAACTGGAAAATAAACTTTCGTGGCCATTACCGTCAGCATCTATATTAAGCGGGTCGCTGCGGATGCAGTAAAATTCCGGATCGATTTTCCATTAATCGGCTATTAGTATGCGATAGCTAGTTTGTTCGTGTACGAGAAATGACTTCGGTCTCCTGAGATAATAATAAGGCAGCAATCGTCCCGCGAGGACGTTCCTCGATAACGTGTAGCCACTGACCGAGAACTTCATTTATCGAATAATGGGCCGTGTAATTCGACGAATTTGTCTTGTTAGCCTGATTACGAAACGTTTCGTCGACGTTGTCTAATTCTTCAATTGCTTTCTTCCTCTTCTATTCTTCTTCTTTCGTGACTTTTTGATCAAGTCACGAAACTTTCTGCCCCGAATTCTCATTGCGACGGAGTCGTATGCGCGAGTTAATCGATCTTACAGTGAATCTTTTCCCTATAAAACGAGAAAAGCGTGTCTTTTTTTAATGTGTAAATTGATAATATAACTGAAACAAAAAATCTTGAATCGACGCAAATATAATCAGCAAGGTTTTATAAATGTAACGTAAACGTTATCAAAAATATTTGTCAAAAAAATGTCTAATATGATCCTTTGAACTTATAACTTGCTTTAAATGATATGATACGATTTATCAATAACTCTAATATACTTTCTCAAAGACTTATAAAAACTATATATTGTTTCGAAAAAGAAAATCATATATATTTGATGATTTTCATATTTCATCGATTAATTTGAAGTTTAGTTTATTTTTGTTTTAACACAAATAAAACCTGAATTTACGAAAATGCAAAATTTATCTCAAATCTTAATTTAGAATAAAAATTACACATGTAGCCGCGCCAATGAACTGCAAAGGAATAGTTACAAGATAATAGTTACAACAAATAACTCGCTTTTGTTAATTATCAGAAGCGGTATCTCAAAGAAAATATTTTCTTCCTCGAACCTCGTCTATTATCGAAAGTAACATAAGAGAGTTACGATCCTTAGGTGCACGGTTTTTTCGAGGTTCGATTGTGTGTTCTACTGAAATTGTTTCAGGCCTGCCCTGAAGAAGTAAACTGTAATCTTCGCAAAACCTCGGCATCGAGTCGAACATACACGATTAAAATTTCAAAAAACCATGAGTAGTAAATCAGGTCGCCGTGAAAACCTCAAATCTCTCATTACGACGATTACGTTAAATAAATTCTAGGCTAGATTTCGTTATATGCAAGGTGATCGATCCCCATGAGGAAAGTGTCATTCGTTAGAGTATTAATAAAGAAATGTAAACACATCAATATATTTATGCGGAAACCGCGGAACCTATAGAAAATTAGGAAACAAATTTTTTTTTATTGTATTTCACATAAATTTACGTAGGAGATTATTTATCTTTGATGATTTATAGTAATCGCTCAAATGGAGCTATTCTACTACGCTTGCACCATTTTAACCCATTACTACTTCTTCATCCACTGAGGAAACTTATTCTTACGGATGTTTACATTCCTAAATTTTTGCTCAGCATCTTTCCAGCAAGCTTTAATCAGTTAATCCAGCTGACTGGCAATAAATAAATTTCAGTTTGATTTTAATTAATTTATGTTAAATAACCTAATTTGTAATAAAAATAGTCAAAATACTATCTACATTAAGTAAATTGCATTTGCCTGGGATATTCTACATCACCATCTATATTATAAACCCGAAATTTCCGCATAAATATATATATGTAGNTACTACTTCTTCATCCACTGAGGAAACTTATTCTTACGGATGTTTACATTCCTAAATTTTTGCTCAGCATCTTTCCAGCAAGCTTTAATCAGTTAATCCAGCTGACTGGCAATAAATAAATTTCAGTTTGATTTTAATTAATTTATGTTAAATAACCTAATTTGTAATAAAAATAGTCAAAATACTATCTACATTAAGTAAATTGCATTTGCCTGGGATATTCTACATCACCATCTATATTATAAACCCGAAATTTCCGCATAAATATATATATGTAGGATTCGAAGGTGAATGAGAGGAAAGAAATTAACAAAAAATACATATGAGATAAATATGCATAATGATAATATAAATAAATAGATAGAAATGATAAGTAAATATACATAAAGATACATATGAGATGTATACAGGGTGTCCCAAAAGTAAGTCCCTTTAAGAGATGATTCCTGAGATGATTTCAAGCAACTTTTNGGATTCGAAGGTGAATGAGAGGAAAGAAATTAACAAAAAATACATATGAGATAAATATACATAATGATAATATAAATAAATAGATAGAAATGATAAGTAAATATACATAAAGATACATATGAGATGTATACAGCGTGTCCCAAAAGTAAGTCCCTTTAAGAGATGATTCCTGAGATGATTTCAAGCAACTTTTTCCTTTGAGAAAATGTCAAAATCTGTTTCGTTAACCCATTCGCTGCCAAGGACGAGTATACTCGTCTTTGGCAGGGTGTCATGCATTGCCAAGACGAGTATGCTCGTCTTTGGTTTTATGTTTGCAAATGATTATGTATGATAATATATGTGTTCTTACCAAGAAATAACAGAGCTTTGGTAAACAATAACACTCAAAATATAAATGGGAATGGGAATGACTTCATATAATTTAGGCTTGCAGCGAATGGGTTAACGAGTTATTAACGAAAAACACTGACCAATCACAGAGCGCGTAAAGCAGCTGGCCGCCAGCGAGAGCGTTGGCTCTGTGCCGCGCTTATGCTTTGACGAGCAAGTCAGAATGTATCGAAACAGCTATTGACGAGTATTGGATAAAAGTTATATCAAATAATTAAATAAATTATTATTCGTGTAGAACAAATAAACTGTGTTTCAACGTTCGTTCACAGTTGCTTCGATACATCCTAACTTGATCATCGAGACACAAGCACGGCGCGGAATCAACGCTCCTGCTGGCGACCAGCTGTCTTTCTCGTTTTGTGATTGGTCAGTGTTTTTCGTTAATAACTCGTTAACGGAACTAAATTTGACATTTTCGCAAAGGAAAAAGTTGCTTGGAATCATCTCAGAAATCATCTCTTAAAGGGACGTATTGTAATGGACTAAGGGTGTCAGGATTACTAAATAAATTGGTGTAGAGTAAATTAAACAAAACAAGATATATATTTGGAAATGAAAGAAAATACTAAGAGGTAGACTAATCTAAGGGCTAATAGGTCGTGCACGTTCGACGGTTCCTAAGCGACTCTGCCTCGTGGCCCGACTTTCCAACGGTAGTCGGGCTTCGCTTGTTTCTAATAGCGCGCGCGGTCCTCCTATATTGATACACTATATTATAGACCTTTTGGAACACCCTGTATACAGACACCTTCGACAGCACAGCTTTCTGCGACCCGATGTTCACAAAACACGCTGTTTCACTGAACGAAAAAACATGCGACGCAACGCGTCTCGAAGAACAAAGAAAAAAGAATCGACACGGCGGTGTTGCCGTGTCAACTTCACTTTTCTGAAAACTATTCCTCCATATGTATCATTGAATTCCCCGTTTCATACCGAATCCATAAAGGCGTCGTATTTCAAGATCTATCGCCTTGCACAAAATGAAATAAAGCCAAATTATACTCTACGTACAAACTTTGATTCCGACTTGCTAAATATTGCTTGGTAAATTTTAAAATGTTAATAAACTGCTACACGATTTCACATTAAGCAAACTTTGTATCTCTATCATGTTCGAAAGATTGGTTCGTGATTAGTTTCCATGCTAGGGGACGCCGTCGACACGCGCAAATACGGCACACAACGAGGAGTAATCGAGCCGAACAGCGTACGCCGGAAGAGCAGAAAATACTTGGTAAGGATCGTGTGCCAAGAAAGTAGAAAATTGAAACATCCAACTTTACCTAAATGCTGCCTATGTTCGTGGAAGTGTTGACATTTACTACCCGCCCCTCATTGTCAGCGATAACTGTTCTCACGTTTTTGGCAATTTTCCAGTGCTCGTTCGCCAGCCAACTCACTCTTCGCAAATCACTCCGTGGCTAACGTGTTAAATAGTTATGCGAGACAAATTGCTTGGCATAATACTGGCCCGTTGTCGTTGGAAATGATAAGTGAGTGGAACTGATCCCATTCATTTTGATTATCCTTTTTTTTTCCCATCAGTTTCTCTTTGATAACTTAAAGAGGCCTTAATTGAATCGGGGTTGTTCGATAAAAGTAGGGAAACAAATTCTTTTTATCGTGTTTGGGAAATTATTTGAAGATGAATGTTACTAATTAATAATATTAATAATATTATATATATATTATTATATTATGTATTAATTTTATTTTTTTTATTATGTATTAATTATATTATGTATTATTATATATTAATAATATTATAATTAATATGTAATATTATTAATATTATTAATATTATAATTTTGTTAGTTTATAATATAAATTTTTACCTTGTTTTTCAGTTACTCAACCATTT
Organism: Ctenoplectra terminalis; assembly: GCA_019453375.1. Classification (NCBI taxonomy): domain Eukaryota; kingdom Metazoa; phylum Arthropoda; class Insecta; order Hymenoptera; family Apidae; genus Ctenoplectra; species Ctenoplectra terminalis. Next base: position 81,435 of record SMSQ01025731.1, read on the forward strand.
ATTATTTCTAAGGTATTTAAACAAAAATTTTTAATATGTCAGTAACTATAATATGATATATTTTGCAACTAGTGGTTTAGGTAATATACTTTCAGCGATGGATATGAATCTTTTATTTTATTTAACACTTTGAACACTTTGTTGAACTGTTGAACACTTTCGAGAACTTCTGGCGAAAAAAGGGTCGCGATACAAAATAAAGGAAAACCAGCGCTGATCGTGATAACCTTAATAACTAACAGTAACTATATGATATCTCAATAATTACTTACAAAGAGTGTATTACAAAAATTCAATACAGTAATGTAACCCATTAACGCCCTGCATAGTAAGACAAAAATTACACTTAGAGCCAAAATTCACAGTTTCAATCGTATCGGTAATAAAAATATGATAACCTGTACTTCTGTTAGTATAAATCGAATAATACTTTAAATTTTAAATGTTTCACGATTTTTATTTTCAATTGTTAAATTAAGAAATGCATTAGATAAACAGTGTATGTTACTATGCATAAAAGCNGTTGTTCGATAAAAGTAGGGAAACAAATTCTTTTTATCGTGTTTGGGAAATTATTTGAAGATGAATGTTACTAATTAATAATATTAATAATATTATAATTAATATGTAATATTATTAATATTATTAATATTATAATTTTGTTAGTTTATAATATAAATTTTTACCTTGTTTTTCAGTTACTCAACCATTTATTATTTCTAAGGTATTTAAACAAAAATTTTTAATATGTCAGTAACTATAATATGATATATTTTGCAACTAGTGGTTTAGGTAATATACTTTCAGCGATGGATATGAATCTTTTATTTTATTTAACACTTTGAACACTTTGTTGAACTGTTGAACACTTTCGAGAACTTCTGGCGAAAAAAGGGTCGCGATACAAAATAAAGGAAAACCAGCGCTGATCGTGATAACCTTAATAACTAACAGTAACTATATGATATCTCAATAATTACTTACAAAGAGTGTATTACAAAAATTCAATACAGTAATGTAACCCATTAACGCCCTGCATAGTAAGACAAAAATTACACTTAGAGCCAAAATTCACAGTTTCAATCGTATCGGTAATAAAAATATGATAACCTGTACTTCTGTTAGTATAAATCGAATAATACTTTAAATTTTAAATGTTTCACGATTTTTATTTTCAATTGTTAAATTAAGAAATGCATTAGATAAACAGTGTATGTTACTATGCATAAAAGCATTTCCGTACGAGGTTCGAAGCTCGACGTTTTAACCCTTTCGCTACGAAGAGCGTATATATACGCCTTTAAAAATGAAGCAATCATCTGATAAAAGCGTGTATAGACGTTTCTTGTACCATATAATTATTTATATTTTCATTTACATATGATCTGGCGTGATTCATTAAACGATATACTTAAATTTTGCTGTGTATATTTTTGTTATATCGACAAAAGCTGTATCCATTAGTATATCAAGAACTCTTTCAATTCTGAGAGCACCGTAGTGAAAGGGTTACGGGGTTAATGTCAAAATAAAAACATTATTTCCTTTTAATTTATTTACAAATTTATTTTATATGTTTGTGAGCTCCTAAGATCACTATAAGCTTCTTTATCAAACATTTTCATTGGGATATTTTTCTTGAATCTTGTCGATTCACTTATTGATTTTCAACTTTCTTGAATAGCCTGTTATTTGATATACTGGAAACTATTGATATGTAATAAAGAGTATTACGTTGTTAGATACAAGTATTAAAAACATTTTTCTAAATCCAAAAACAAAAAAGTAATTAAGCACGTAAAAACAATAATTAATTAATATACATGTTTATCTATCTTACGCATATTAATAAAGCACGCGTGAAGTTAACGAGCTAAATAAAGTAGAAAAAAATAATCATAAACTGGAATACTTATGTTAGTCAATTTGTAAGAAATGTTAGTGAAATACAAAAATGTAATAGTGAATTATTGACTTCATCCAATGTTTATCGCCTTTTAGGAGCATCAATAGTTTATAAATCTATATTACGTATTACAAAACTTATTAATAATGTATTACAATTAAACATGATATTCATCAACGTGCCTGCTGTTTTTAAATATTACTACTTAAACAACGTACAGTAATTTTTTTATCAGAAATAAATAGACCTATTGATTAAAAGTCAAAGATAAAATATTTTTCAGTTAATAAAAACTATTCAGTAGATTTGATATCTAATAGATATTAATTATAGGTATTACCGTATATTAGTTACATAGCTTATAAACAAAAATTATTTGCATCGTGTCATAATATTCTATTAAATATAATAGTAACAAATAATAAAATCATTTCAAATCTTTCTATCTATAATTTTAATTATATTCAATCAACAGTAAACTAATTTTAATTATTTACATGGCTATTTTTATCCATGACGTTTACGGAATTTTATTTATTACACGTTACAAAATAAATAAAAAATGTTTACACATTTGACTAATATTTTAAATCAATTACTTTGGAATTTGAATTTCTTTTTAAATTAAAAAGGTATCGTTCGATTGTAATTTTTTTTCCACAAATATCGCTGAGGTTCTAGTCATACCATGGTCTTAAGTCACTGCGTAGTATCCAGGTGATAAACAGAATGCATGTATAAATTATGAAGAACAGTATACAGGATGTTTCCGAAATCGTGGTGCAACCAGAAAGAAGTAGTGATTCATTACACAGAAATAAATAAAAAATATGGAATGAAATTTTTTCTTCTAAAGTTTCGTTTTCGAAAAAATTAAACTTGATTATTCGTTATGCATTAATCAAATTAAAAGGAAACAATTTATTCTAAAAATAATTAAAATCGTTTTTAACAATAAGATAATATTATAGTTTAAATTAAATTAATTGAAGATAGTAGTGAAAAGTTTATGTACACTATTATTGACAAACTTAACCCTATTATAGCTTTTGGATATTTATCGACCCAATCGTAGTTCACCTTTCTTAAAAAAAATTTATTAATTTTGAAACAAATATAAAGACGTTGCTATTTAACACTAGATTTACGGAACCCGTCAATTTGACTCAGTTCAGATTTCGTGCTTAAATTCAACAATCATGCATACGGAAAGTGTAAACACAAAATAGAATTTATATACGAAAAGTGTACTAAATAAATCTTTGTTAATAGAAATCTATTAGTTTGAAGTAAACTGAACTAATGATATTATAAAAAATTTGTATTTCAATGTACCCGTCAAAATGAGCCGATCGATGTCCGTAAACTAGTGTTAATGTAACTGATTTCTGGTTTTAATTTTATGCTAAAGATCTATTTTTCTCAAAATTGAAAAATTTTTTAAAGAAACAAGAGCATGATTACAGCACGTAAACCTCGATGACTCTCATTGCATTATTTAACCCTTTGCAGTCTCAGAAAAAGAGCCAGACTCGACATTTTATTTTGTTCTATTATTTTCAGTTTTGGGATATAAAACATTCTTTTATATTAAAATTTAATTTAATGGAAAATTTTCTAGATATCTTACTGCTTATGAAAACATGAAAATTCAACCAAATTATTGACAGTTTTTAAAAGTAGTTTATTGAATATGAATTAGTTAAGCTATTAAGTGTCGAACGTAGCTCGGGCCACAAAGGATTAATACCGTTTGCTAACATTTTTTACAAGCAAGATAAAAAATAGTTATAAATAGCCAAATTCAATAAGTTAAGCAAATCATAGCTGATCAAGTCCACGCGTACGTAACCAACATTCAAGTTTTATTTTCTCGAAAACGGAGATATACGGATAAAAATTTTATTCTCCAGTTTTTTTATTCATTTTTAGATAAAGAATCACCACATTTTTGATTGTATCACGATTTTAGAAACACTCTGTACAGAAGACTCGTATAATACGACGCGACGACAAAATTTACATTTGCTACACATCAAACTGCGTCCAACTTGGTACATGAATAATTGAAACATGTCATGAATCAACTGATTTCAATTTCAAAAACATCCACCTTGTGCGCACAATTCGAAGTGGACGTTTAAAATGCACCGCGCGAAACTATGGTGAAAAGAGTGATTAAAACAACAAAAATAATAACGGCGAAGTAGAAAGAAGAAAAAGAGGAAAGCTCAAAGAGAAACTTACGTTCCGTTACAAATTTCTGCGTCCAGCTTTTGTAAGAACACACAGAAATGGGCATCGAAAGAGAAGAAAACGTAAACGAAAAAGCCAGATGCGAGTCACGAAAAGATTTTCATCGCAAGGACTTCCTTGCGAAATTTAGCATTTGCGCACAACTTGAAACCGTGGAACGCGAATCGTAATTTTCTTCGCAGTCGGCTCCTTTAATCCGGTCGACGTTTTCGTGAAAAGGGCGTCTTTTCGTCACTCGCTAATTATGCCAGCCGTCGTCGGAAATATTTTCTTATTCACCTTCCGCGATTAGTTGCAATTCAACGGCAACTTCTATTAATTAAACATATTTAAAAATGGCGAACGAATTAATTTTAATTTGAATGGAAAATTAGTATTTCAAAATACGATGCAAGAAGTAGTTCAAGTTTTGGTAATTTATTTTTTGGTATTTATATTTAATAGAACAAATTGCTGTAAATGTATTTAATGAACGTAGCATCGAAGATTTGTTAAGAAATAAGACATTTTAAGTGTTTTCTGTTCGAGTTTTCTGTTTATACTTTACATGAGAAATAATACACGCACATAATTAGAAACATAGTTTGTGGGTTAAACAAATTTGTAGTTTTAGGTTAAATAATGTTTGTAGTTTTTATAGTTTTATGTAAACAATTTGATTGAGTTCCACGATTTAAATATCCATTTTTAATTTCAGTGACAATATTTTTACCAAAAGATCGACCGAAAATTCAGAACGAAATAATGTAATTAAATCAACCTGCTTATATTTTTCATATATTTTTTTTATTTTGTGCATTTTAAAATAGTGTATTGCATAGAGTTTCTCATTTTTCAACTTGAGAAAATTGTATGGAGAAATAAGTTTTAGGTCATTTTATAGGAAAATAATTTTAAAGGTTTTAGCAATAAACTGTTTTACAAAGTATCTTTTTACTTAATTTTTCTTATTATTCTTATAATTATTTTAATCAATTTACATGTTCCAAAAATATGATATCCTTAATAATAAAATTTATAAAGTAGCATAAACATTCTCGTTTAGAGTAGTTATGAAAGAGATTACTTAAATAATTTTAGCGACATAAATTTCCACTTTAAATTAAATGTTCTTGTTTCTGCAACGTATATTTAATTAGAATGTAACCTTAATTAATTTTAAGTTACGAAGTAGAAAATCTGTATATTCGCATGGGAAAATCTTTATCTAACATTTGCGTGAAGTGAGAAAATATGTACATTTTGAAGAAAAAGATTTTTCATAATTACATTTATGTGATTTTATTAGGATAATCAATCCGGTGATTATGTATAATTGCCGATTATTATATATAATCACCACTAAGTTTGGTAAATGTGACGAATTCTTGAATATTTATCAAATTAATCGGCGAGTTTACATAATTCCCAATACATAATGGCGAATGTGATAAATATCTTGACCGATTGAGCCAGTAGNGTATTTATATTTAATAGAACAAATTGCTGTAAATGTATTTAATGAACGTAGCATCGAAGATTTGTTAAGAAATAAGACATTTTAAGTGTTTTCTGTTCGAGTTTTCTGTTTATACTTTACATGAGAAATAATACACGCACATAATTAGAAACATAGTTTGTGGGTTAAACAAATTTGTAGTTTTAGGTTAAATAATGTTTGTAGTTTTTATAGTTTTATGTAAACAATTTGATTGAGTTCCACGATTTAAATATCCATTTTTAATTTCAGTGACAATATTTTTACCAAAAGATCGACCGAAAATTCAGAACGAAATAATGTAATTAAATCAACCTGCTTATATTTTTCATATATTTTTTTTATTTTGTGCATTTTAAAATAGTGTATTGCATAGAGTTTCTCATTTTTCAACTTGAGAAAATTGTATGGAGAAATAAGTTTTAGGTCATTTTATAGGAAAATAATTTTAAAGGTTTTAGCAATAAACTGTTTTACAAAGTATCTTTTTACTTAATTTTTCTTATTATTCTTATAATTATTTTAATCAATTTACATGTTCCAAAAATATGATATCCTTAATAATAAAATTTATAAAGTAGCATAAACATTCTCGTTTAGAGTAGTTATGAAAGAGATTACTTAAATAATTTTAGCGACATAAATTTCCACTTTAAATTAAATGTTCTTGTTTCTGCAACGTATATTTAATTAGAATGTAACCTTAATTAATTTTAAGTTACGAAGTAGAAAATCTGTATATTCGCATGGGAAAATCTTTATCTAACATTTGCGTGAAGTGAGAAAATATGTACATTTTGAAGAAAAAGATTTTTCATAATTACATTTATGTGATTTTATTAGGATAATCAATCCGGTGATTATGTATAATTGCCGATTATTATATATAATCACCACTAAGTTTGGTAAATGTGACGAATTCTTGAATATTTATCAAATTAATCGGCGAGTTTACATAATTCCCAATACATAATGGCGAATGTGATAAATATCTTGACCGATTGAGCCAGTAGAATACAGCGCAGTATTTTGAATAGTTACTAGTCAGATGGATAGTTTTTCGTTGGACACTATGACACAGGAGATTGCAAATAACAATATTTTATAATTTACAATTAAAAATTCAATAAATGGCTATTTTAACCCTGTATATCCCGAATTTTGTCTGCTTATTGGAGAAAGAATTACGATTGATTAGAGTTTTTCACTTTGATTTGAAAATGTTTCAACTAATAATTACCGTAGATGGATCGTGGTGTCGCTACAGTAATACAGTGATCAAATTTAATAGTGCAATGATACCTAAACAAAATTAATTTTTTAAAATATAAATACATCAGTTTGTAACTTTTCACGGTCCCATACAGGGTTAAGTCACATGTATGAAGCCTGAACGAAATTTGAATAAGGGACTGACATGTCTTGTCAAATGAAAGACCTAAGTAGAGAAAATAATTTTATTATTACAACTCACTTACAACGAAACAATTAGGTTCGGGTTAATTATATATTAGACAAAGACCGCCAATAACGAACAGTAACGGACTTTTATCACATTCGCCATTACGAGTTGGGAGTTATATAAACTAGCCGGTTAATTTGATAAATATTCAGGAATTCTTCACATTTAACAAACTTAGTGGCGATTATACATAATCACCGGATTAATCACGTTTACCGTAACATATCTACGAAACTCTTTCAATTCATTCTTTCCTTTCAATTCCTACAAACATAGTATTCCTACAAACATATACATTTACCTCGCATAGCGCTCTAGATCACATTTACCCTACACGAAGTTCTCTGTACCCAACTCGTCAAATTCCTGTTCGTCTGCAGAAACCCGTCAAAACGATTCTACGCTTGGAACAAACACAACTTCCGATTCGATTTCCTCCCCCTACACCATCCCCGGTGTAGTAAAGTTCCACAACATTTGTTTCCTTAATTCTCCATACGACTCGCAAACCGATTCGAAAGTATCGTTCTACAGAAAAGTTTCGACGACGAACGAAACAATCGTAGACAACATCAGAAGGGGCGCGAGAACGTTTTTCCGTGAAGAGAACTTTCACGAGTCATTCGCAGAATCAACTTCCTCTCCGCTTCGTTTTTTCGGTCTTCTTTTTTTCGGAAGTTTACGCCGGTCGAGCTGTCATTTTGTTTGGAGGACACTTTTGGCGCCTTGGGATGCCGGAAAGCGGCATGTCGGGGTTTTCTTTCGCGGAGCCGCAGAGAGGTCCTTTTTGAAACGAATCAAGAATAGCACTTTACGCGCCGGAGCATCCGCGACGCGAGCACAATCTCGAAGCACTCTTCTCCTTTGCGGTGATTTAAATGAAAAACGGGAAAGGAAGAGTAAAAAAGAGAATTCCGGGGATTGTTTGGCCGGTGCTTCGCGGCGCGAAACACTTCCGTCGCGAACTGACGCTTGGAACGGAAGCCGAGCTTCCTCGAGTAGCGGATATTAACTTCGAGATATTGCACTTTGAGTTTGTTTCTTGGAACCGAAACGTGATGAGTTTACACTGGAATATTTAGTGCAGAATCGTAGAAAAAACTTTTCGTAGAAAATATGATAAATTGATAATCTGGTTGAAAATTTGTTAGGTGATTGATGTAACACAATATGAAAGTTTGAGGAAGAAATATAGCAGTTTCAACCTGGTTCTAAATAGTTCACTGTAACACGTTGATGAAGTCTATGATCGAGCAAAATTCGATCTATTAGGTTGTTCCGAAAGTTTCTTTCGTTTTCTTCGCGCAGTGGTCTCGTTTAGCAATGTTTAAATAAGCATTCAGCCTTATTTGTTAAACGAGAGATGGAAGAAAAGAATAGTGCAAAATGAATCCTGTATAAAATAATAATACATTGCAAAAGATAAAATATTATGTACCTATTAATTATTAATAAAACGAAAGAAACTTTTGGGACAACCTAATAGAAATCTTGCAAATTCAATTTCAAGTTTTATGTAACAAAAATTTCATAAGAAAATAATTTTAAAGAATGTTGCTTCTTAAGATATTTTGTCTTTTAAGTTCCTATTTAAGTTGTTGAACATCCATATTGAAGGAAAGAAAGAAAAAAAAACATTAGTATATGAAGGCAACAAAATATTTTTACCAAATATTAAATAATGAATGACTATTTTAATATTCGCTACACTTAATTTCTGTAAGTGTTTAATTTTTATCAAAATAAAATATAAAAATGCGTGTATAAAAAACATGCTATCGGAAAGAAAAATTTGCCTTTTATTCTAAGCGACATAAAATGAATCAGTAAAATATACAAAACTTTTTTGTATTTTGAGTAATAAGTAATTAAAGAGATGAAACATTGCTACAAAAACAAAAATTTTCTCGCACGTAGTCATATAGTATTCTAACCAAAACAAATTCGAGTATAACGTAGACCACAATATTAAAATAAAACCTTTAAAATGTATTTTAAGATTGAAAAATTCCTTCATTCTTACTCTGATATAATCTTAAACACATATAAATATTATTCCCTATAGCGATTTAAATCTACAGAAATTAAAAAACAGAAATTCTGTTTTGAATAGACAAGATTTAAATAGTGTATATTTCTACGGCATGTATAATTCTGATATTAAAAATACTTCAACTTCCACTTAATTTTCATTATTTTGATATAATAAGGTGGAAAGTTAAAATATTTTTCTAAATCAGCTTTAAACAAAATTTTTGTAGCCAGATATGTTTCTACAGTTCAAGCTAAATATTTTTTATCGATAAATATCATTCAATTCGTCGTACGAGTTTATTAACACACTACCTAGTCTAATTATTAAACTTTAATACATTTTTTTACCTCTTAAATTATTAATTAACAAAATTGTCCCACCTTTTAAAGGTTGGATTATAAAGCTGGAAATCAATCCGTTCTTCAGCTTAAGAAATTAAAACTACTTTTTAAATGCTATCGAACTATGTAATTTTATTAATATTCTATGGGAATATTATAAACAAAATAAAGTTATCATAAAGGTTGCAAAAAAGATAAAATAAAATAAAATGGAAATGTAGATTTACGTTACCTAAATGACAAACGATCCTATCACAAAAATAGCTTTCCAGGAATTATTATAGCGAATGGTCGGATCTTCACTTACCTCGCGCGTCATTCATAACATTCTCTATTATCACTAATCATTTCGCTCCATTTTTATCTCGTCTGTTCGTTGACTTTCTGTGTGTCACGTTCTGAATAAACTATTCCGTAAGCAGATAGAAAACGATCAAGCCTTTACGTTTCCATAATAAATCGATGTATTTGTATGAGTGGCATGCATCGGCAATTTTTAGCGAAATCGATAACAAAATTCCCGTGAGGTCGTTTTAACGCGGTATATTCGTGGTATATTTACGGAAATCGAATAACGAATTGATCCTCAAATTGTCAAAGATAATCTACAAACTCGCTAATGGTACCGGTAAATTTGATTGAAAAAGGCGAATTCAGCAAGACTTTCGACCAATCAGAAAATTATATGTTTGAATGCACGATATCGTTTATTCGAATTCATTTTGGTGCGCGTAATTTTTCATTTGAACATAAGATATTTATTTAATCGCTTGGAATTGTACGGCCCATTGGCTATTAATTTTTTTCTCTGAATTGGTGTGTTTATTTATCGAGAAAATAATTCTCCAGAGAAACGTTTAAACGAAGTGGAATTATGTGGAATTATGTTCGAAAAATTATTTTTCTTTATAGAGCATACGATAAATATAAATTATGAACGAATTATTATTTCGTGAAATTAATCAAATATTCTGTTAAATATTAGCAAATTCTGTTTTTAAAAATCAGTGAAAATTAATTATTTTATTTGCCCAGATAATTTAGCACAAATTTGTCGAAGTAATTTTCAAATTATTATTGTAAATTATAAGCTTCTATTCAAGGGTGAATAAAAATATACTAAATTATATTGGAATTACGAAAAATATTAAAATTTATACTTTCCTTTGTAAACTATTTTTCAGTTAGGGTTTCAAAATTAAAGAGAATGATCCAGGTATTTTTAATGTAATTACAAGCTCCAAGAAAACGAAAGTATCAAATATAGTAACTGAAAATCGAAATACAATATCTTTGTCTACCAGAAATTATAATTATATTAAAATTATTTCATAAAATTACTTTACTTCGCAAAATTATATTGTGAATGACGTATTCCTATTTTCTTCAAAAATTTAAAATTTTCTAATTCATAATTAACTCTTTTTTTTTTAAGTTTAAAATTCCTTGCATCGTGATCGACCCATTTTGATTTTCCTTGAAATTAAAAATTTTTTTTAAATCACAATTAACTTATTTCAATCTTTTTTTCTTTTTTTGTTCAGAATGCAATCGTTCCAATTTTTTTTAATACCTAACTGTCAAACACGTTTATTTGGTTTAATAAAATTAGCACAAACGTAAACTGAGTGTGTGTTTTGCGTCTAAAAAAAATTCCTGTGATACGAAAAAATCACGACAAACAACAACAGTTTTATGACAAGCGAATATAAAAGAGCAATGGAATCTTTGACATTTTAATCGTAAAGAATTTTTTGTATGATTACTCACTAACTCGAAACGAAGCGTTATTTTCTTTTCATGAAATGTTTTGATCAGAATTTAGTAGACGTTTGATTGCAAAAAAATTATGTTAATTTTTTGCAAGTCGGTCACAACGACATTCTTTCTACATGAGTATTTTATCGATGTATTGATAAAGGAATTAGATTAAGATCTAAAGTTCAACCTTCTAATATTTAAAATTAATATATCCAAGTTTTATTATAAAAGCACGTAAAATTATATAATTTCACAGTTCGTCTATATATTTTCGTAATATTTTTGTAATATAATAATATTACTAAAGTAATACGATAAATTGTTTTAAAGTTATATTATTCTTTAATAATAATATAAATAAAATACATTGAAATTGTATGATTACCATTTTATAAGGTATTAGCTAAATGCTTCTGTTAATACTTTAATACAACAAAACATGAAATTTACATACACGATAAAGTGCTTTCAGTTATTGTAATCTTTTAATCTAATGATTATATTAGAATATATTTTAATAGTATTAAAATGTAATTAAACTACAACTATCTACAGTAATATTCCCATCTAACGATATAATTGAAACTCCACATAAACGTTCTAAACTATTTATATAAATACATATTTTCTATTAAAATTTAAAAGTTACGTTAAAATTCAATAATTTGAACGCGCACTGATTTCAAATTAAAAAAAAATAAGTTACTCAAAAACGAATACTCTAATCTAATTAACTATAAAAATTTTTTTTTCGATTATATATACTGTGAAAACGAATTTATTGAACAAATAGTTTGCTATTCCACCGATGTACATACGATTCGTTGGATTAATTATACCACTTTGTAAACACGAAAAATTGGTTGAACAAATACTTTTATATGCCACTAATGTACGCACGATTCGTTGGATAAACTATACTACTTAAATAACTTATAAAGATTGTAAAAAAAATAGATAGATCACATTTCCAGTAAACTATATTTTAGGTTGCATGAAGTAATGTTTTATCGTTGACCATGACATGGAAAACTAAGAAGAGACGTTCGGTAATCGAAAAATTCAAAAAAATTTGAAACTTTGCTGGTTTGTAGAGGACCTCGAACTAAGTATCATGCTATATTTTTTATCTGCTGATATTCGGTTTTTCAGGGTGAAAACAGTCCTTAAAATTTCCAGTGTGCTTTCCTATTTTCTTACACTATACTTTAATGAAAGTACATACAATAACAGTCGCATATGCACACGTATTTACAATTCATCTTTCATGGTTCGTATGTATTACATAAATAGTAGTATTAAAAAAAGTATTCGAAACAGAGATACTTTTTACACCAGGCACTTCGCAACAGAGTAGGTTTTCCATACATTGCACAGCGAGACGTAGCATGGGAATCTTCTTTTCCATAACAAAAACTTACTGGATTTTCAAATGGTTCGGAATGGTTGGCAATAAAATTTTGCACATTTTTTGACCAGACAAGAAAATGAAAATTTTCAAAAATAAGGATGATGGGGGTATCGTTTTTGTCTAAACAATAAATGTTTAACAATTTTATTACACAGTTTTTTAGAGCATAGGAAACCATTAAATTGTCAATCTAAAAATTTGTTGATATCCGTTATAGTTTTCAAGATACATAGGAAAATATGAAAGCACACCGGAAACTTTAAAGGGTGTTTTCACTCTGAAAAACCAAATATTAGCAGATAAAAAAAATAGCGTGATACTTAGTTTGAGGTCCTCTACAAACCAGCAAAGTTTCAAATTTTTTTGAATTTTCCGGTTACCGAACGTCCCTTGTAAGTAAAGTCAAGCACAACGTCGACATTTGCCAGGAACTATTGTCGAGATCGTTGCAACCGAACAGAATGGATATCGATGTGCATTAATACGGGTTAAGGCAGAGATGTTCTTCTTTCGAAACTTTTAATAAGCAGCGCATTGTCGACATCGTGTTCCATGGAATCTCCGGCCTGTTCTCGAACAAACTTATCGATTCGATCAATTCTCTTTCGGCATTAATCGGCGAACAGAGAACGTCGTTCAAACTTTTCTTTACGGAACTTTCAAACGGCACGTTTCACTTTGCCACGAAATCCTTATTACGATCTAATCAAATCTGGCCATCGATCAATGCGGATTGGATCAGGAAATTTCGAGAAGGCCTAACGAAGAAGTTGCTTCAATGAGGAATTCCTTAGAACACGATTGTTAGGAGGAAATAATATCAAAAAATGAGATTTCTGATTATTAGCACCAATTAAATGATAATTTGATATATCGTAATTAAAGCAAGCATTACTGGAAAATCCATAAATTAGATGAAAGATCAAAAGTTAAATAATACACTACATCAGGGATGAGCAACCATTTTGTACAACGGGATAGCTAGAAATTTAAAAATGTTGTGCGGGCCGCGTGTAAGAAACTTATGATAATACAAACACTGAATGATGGACTCAATTTATTTCTTGTATTAACAGAATAAACCTAGTGTAAAAAATTACAGAAATAAAACACTCATTAACTTTTGGAAGCTTGGTGGGATTAAAAGTGTCCCACCTTTTTAATACCTAAATATGCATGGTGGGACATAAATAGTCCCTAACTGTATTAAATACGTGAGTTAATGTAAATCACTGTGCTGTGGATAATTTTTAATTTTCAAGATGGTATAGAAAATATCGCTGTATGCATATTTAGTTATTAATAAGGTGGGACGCTTAAAATCCTACCATGCTTCAAAGAGTTAATAGAAATACTATTAAAAAAACGGCGAAAGATATATGTGGAAAATGATTATCTATGATGTGGGCATCATTTCCAAAAATTAAGTTAACACATCTAGTATACAATGAAGTTGCGAGACACTGTAGGAATTTTTAAAAGTCAAGATGTAAAATCTTTGAAGGGTCGCACGAGAAAATGTGGCGGGCCGCGGGTTGCTCATCTCTGGTCTAAATCTGTAATTCTTTATTTTTAGTGAATCCAAATTTAAATTTCAATCATAATAAATCAAGTAGTGATAATTGAAAACTATTGCAATATACATAAGCTTATTCCTACATTAATTTTTATTCTTCTATTATTATAAACTCCATTATACGATTTTATTTCTAAAAATAGTTTATTTGTGTAAAATTTACAGTGGTTTGTATTATGGATATAGGCTATAAATAGGACTTCGACGATTTTACCACTAAAAGATGGTATCATTTTCTCTAAAGTAAACTGTGGTCAGTTCTACCATTAAATCGATGCAATGTTCTCTGCACTACATTATTTGTGCAGTATTAATTAGTTGTAAAAAGGTTTTTATTGTGAATTTAAAGAGAAGTGAAGGACATGTAGTGAGCATTATCTTTTGGTTTTAGCTTCATGTAAGAAATTTAAATCTTAAATTTAGTAACCATATGCAATTAACTTAAATGGCAAAAATTAATTTGATGGAATATATATATTTTTTTTTAATTGCTATTTTTAGTCGCATCAACCAGTAAGTTGGGTTATTATCGTCTCAGTTAGTAGAAAAAATGTTTTTGGGGAATTAAAGTTACTGGAGAAGCTCATTGTTAGTATTTTTTTAGAAATTTCAGTAGTTGCTGTATCTTGTTTTTGTTAGTTTTTTTCCGCATACAGTGGTTAATGTCACNGTATATTTTTTTAATTGCTATTTTTAGTCGCATCAACCAGTAAGTTGGGTTATTATCGTCTCAGTTAGTAGAAAAAATGTTTTTGGGGAATTAAAGTTACTGGAGAAGCTCATTGTTAGTATTTTTTTAGAAATTTCAGTAGTTGCTGTATCTTGTTTTTGTTAGTTTTTTTCCGCATACAGTGGTTAATGTCACAGTTGTTCCTTTCAGCTGAGAATATGGTGCAGGAGAGAATGAGGTGGTCGATAATTATTAATATATGTATATAAGCAAGAATTTAGAATAGCATATGCATTATAAAAACACAGACTGTTTACAGCAATGAATTAACTGTACAATTTATTTCATTACTTTGTGTGCGAAATCAATTTTAAAAAATATTCGGTGGTATGCATTTACAAGTATTGAAATTCCGAAATTTTCATTGACATTTTTCCCGGATATTTACTCTTGGGTAGGAATAAATTATCAATTCGGAACAACGAATTATTATATTATAACGCAAACAATATAACAAAAATAAATATTAACTTGCATATTTGATTCTTTATTTTTTTATCGAAACAGCTGTTTTGAGAAGACACTGAATTTCCTAAATAAATAAAGAATCTTCGTAATATTTAATATATAATCACGATTTATAAAGTACTTCCGTCGTTTCACTAACAAAGCTATAGATAAAAGTTAATCCATTGTTAATAGGAAATAAAGACCTACTTTGAAAATTTCGAAAGCAAAACTTCGTTCATCCTAGAGGTTGAATCATTTACTTGTAGCGCTCATCCGTCCCTTGCATCAATTTGACACATTTTTCTCGCAAAAAGTGCACATTGCAATAAATGTGAAAAAAAGCAATATGCTTTGCATATTGCTTTATTATTTATGAGCGATACAAATAATCTGATATTTGAATAAGCAAAAATTGAATTTACATATTTCACTATTTATCTTATTACTATATTGATTTTTTTTTTTTCTACTGTGTCAATTTGGCACAAATTGAGAAACAAATTAAGTTGGGAAAATGAGGGGCAGATGAAGGTTGAGCAAAAAATATGCTTAGAATATCATTAAAATAAATACAACGTATATAAAGATAATTTTTATTAATTCTTTGCTTAAAAAGCAAATATCTTCTGAATAAAAATTTATTTTCATATCAACGCATCAAACAAAAGAATATATTCGTGCTACCACAAATTCAGATTCTACAATTTGTATTAACATTTGACTTAAGGAATTCTATGTGTTTTCTATTTCAAGCAAAAAAAAAACATTGCACTATTATAAATTTAGACCCACCTTTAAAAAGTTTAAATTATCAACGATTCAATCCTTCTGAAAAGTATGTCATATTTGAATTCACCAAGGATTCCGAAACTGTTTCAAAATTTCCAACGAGGAGCAAAACTTGCCTGGAAAATAAAGCAACTGGAGGTTCTCTTGATTTGATCGAGAAAATACGTTAGAACGAACGACTTAACCCTTTCACAGTATAGTACGAGAAAGATTGGTAAACGCCGTAAAATGCAATGCTTGTACAGTTCGTATCTTGAATATAATTAAAAATATAATTTACGATTTTATTTTTCGTATACCTGGTATCAGAAATGCAAAAAATGTTGACAATAAGAAAATAATTAAGAAGATTTCAGAGAATGAAGAAATTATGTCGCAAATATTAAGTTTGTAGTTAACTGAGTTTAAAAGTTATTCTTCGTATATTTTTTTTATCGAACTCTGATATATAATTATTAATATCTTTTTACTATTCTTCAGTATATTAAAATTATTGTTATATTTTACGATTACATAATTTCGACTTTGAACATTTTTTTCTTTTTGGATGAAAAATTATTGATCTCAATTTTTATAGAAATATTTCATAAATTGATCATTCATCCGGTAGAATCTAGAACCTCTATTTTTTTATACCTTTCTTTCTGCGTTTCTAGTCGTTGTATAACACTTTGAAAGGGTTAACCGAGGGCGAACTCGAAGTTCAAAAGGCTCGCATTTTATAGAGGACCCTGTAAAGCATACCAAAAAGTTTTGATAACAACGCGGTAGCCCGATGCTGGTTGGGTAATTGAATCCATTCTTCCCTTTTCCTCAACAAACTCGCAGAATCGAATCGAATCGCGGGTCAAGAAGGACCTGCGAACAGGAAATCGACGTGGACTTGCCTTCGAGGCACGTACCACAAATGGAGTCAGACGGAGCGAACGAAACCAAAGACGTTAACGAGCGAAACCGGAAGCCAGTAGTAGCTGAGACCCGGGTGAGCCGCGAACCTCGTCTCGTTTTTTACTCTCTCGTGGGCTCCCGTTAGTCGTTAAAGCAGAATTAACATATCATATTCGCGTCAGCTCGGAGATATAGTTCGACGATCCTCGGTCCTGTCACGTTGGCGCCGTGAAACGCACGCCTCTTCGGGAACACCAAGCACACGCTGTAGTCGTCGATCGATGAACGACGTTACAGATTATTTCTCAGTGATCTGTCGGTGGTTGACACTCTCCCAGATACATTTCTACTTGTCATTTTAGTGTTAAGATGTGCTTTTTGCTGGTTATTTTAATAGTAAGTTTAAGTGGATGACGTAAGACTAATAGTTTGCACTCGAGAGGTTCCAGTCATTCAAGTTACCACATGAATCAATGCAACTCGAATGGCGACAATGCATATAACTGTTTTATTTTAATATTTCGTACATTTTTATGTTATACAAGATATTGAATAAAATTAAACTTTGTAATCTTGTTTCGTGGGATTATTTACGAATCAGTAAAATGCATTTTCTGTTCCGTAGACAAGTGTCGCAAAAATATGTTTTCGGTTCTTCTTGGACCAATTACTTGCTCGCTGTTTTCATTATTGTTGTTTATTTCACTATATTTAAATGTCTTATTTGTAACACTATGAATTTCGTCTCTAAGCAAGTACAGATTTTATCGACTTAGTTTTTATAATTACTAAAAACAGACCAAATTAAAAATAATTTTAAACACAATGCTATATTACGAAGTGTGCATAGATTCGAATATCTAAAATATAAAGAGGAATGATATTTATTAATAAAGTAATTGTCACTTATCAGTCACCATTTGAATTGCTGCATTAATCCAAGTGGCGAGTGTGTACCCTCTCGAGTACTAAAGAGTTAAACAGTTAAGCAACTGGCGGAGACATATCATCTTTGACCCATGTTAAAACGTATCTTTACGTCAAAGAGTAAATTTTATTTATCAAATTTATATTTTAGTACTTTAGATTATATTTTCTGATAACTATTTTTCATAAAGGAGTGTTATTAATTAATGTCTAAATAAAAAAAACAACGTATATTTGTGAACAAAAGAAACAGTAAGTGTAGATTTAAAATTGTAGAATAATTAATAAAACTGGTTAACAGTCGGACGAAACAGATTTAGTATAACCGTCGATCGAGTTTCAAGTTGTCAACAGGTACTTTATTGTTAAATTTGCATTGATTCTAATGAAAAGATTAAATACTTTAAGTATTCTAATTATTGAAATTTAGTGTCTTTTCGAGCTAAATTTCAGAATTTATAAAATAATTTCTCTTTTGTCCTAAATATCCAGTTTTGTTCGAAGATGTGTTAATGTTTTTGTTTTTACAGATTATATGTAGAAATGATGAGAAGCGAAGTTGTTTTTCATCCAATATGAACTGTGCTCTTTTTGAAGAATATTTTGTTGACACTGGAACTTACATTGAATACTGGTTCATATCATTATGCATCAGTGACTTATCAGATTTCCGGCGAAACTAGTTGCAATGCTGGCAAAGCGCCAGATTACTCTTTCAAAAGGCTAAAAGTAACATTAAAAAGCTTCAACAGTATCAATAAAAATATATCTCAGTTTTTAAGTTGTTTGAAACTTAGGAGATTTTCCTAAATTGATATTAAGAATATTAATATTTTTTAAAATATAACGAGGAACGTGATCTTCATCATTTTATTTCAACACGTAGATCGTATTATGATGAAGACAATAATTTTTTTTACAAATGGAAAAGAAGTTCTGAAAACCACAATGATTATTTGAAATTGAACAAAGCATAGTTGTTTCTGTGTTATTATAATTAATACCAGAAAAATTGTGATAAAAAAAATTTATGGTATCACTGTCAGTTAATTTACCTGGCGGAATTAAGCAACACTGTTTAATAGTGTTCTTATATCTTTCAAGCTGATAATTATGCAACAAATTACAAACAATCAAATACACATTTTTCGAACGCACAACGCAGGAAGAAATGATCGAAACAAATGTTAAAATTCCTTTAGTAAACAAAAATATTATTTATAACGGTATAATATTAAAAACGAAATGCTATGTCAAAAACATAGCTTAAATTAAAAAAAAGTGCTTTATTTGCATTTTTTAAGTCGATGCTTAAAACAGAATTAATTTGAATCATAAGTTAGGACGCATGAAACATTTCATTCGAAGAGTGGCGGATTTAACACTAGATTTACGGGAATTAATCGTACCATTTTTACGGGTATGTTAAATTGCACTTTTTTTGTAATAACATTAGTTCATTTTATTTGAAATTAATAGATTTTTATTCGCACAGATTTAGTTAGTACGCTTCTTGCGTTAAATTCTATTTTGAGCGTGCACTTTCCACACACATAATTACTGCACTTCAGCATGAAATTAGAAATCTGTCAAATTGATGGGTTCTGTAAATCTAGTGTTAAGGGGAGACGCCTCGTGTTCAAAGGGGTTTCATAATTTTTCATATCTTTTTTTCTTTTGTATAGTGAAAAATTAGGGAAACATAATTTATTTCCTTAATATTCAATCATTTATGAATTCTTCTGCATTTCAATTTGGAATATTATAATTCCTATGTATTATATTTGGTTAAAGAGCACTCATAATTCAATATTTAAGTTTTTTTTTTTTAGATCTTTAAGGGGGACCCCAATTTTGAATAGCATTATAACACCTCTTTTTCCTCCAGAATAATTTAAAATTTTTCCTCCATTCTATAATTTCCACCTAAATAATAAAACCAGAAATCTATATCCTCTATAAAACTACCTATAGAATTAAAAACAACTTCGTGTTTAAACGAGAGTAGCCTTAAATGCGTTGACCTTTTCATTTCAGTTTTCAAAATAAACAAAACAAAACTCCCCTATTTTCGCTTAAACATAATCCTTTCAACCATGACGGATTGTTTAAAATTAATCGTACAAAGCCGCAAGTGGCCGTGCGCGATGAAATTTCCCTTTTTCACGCACATTTAATCGGGAAACAATCGAGAACGAGGTTGAAATCCTTTGGAGCGTAACGTTTCGCGCGTAACAGAGACACAAAGAGAGAGAGAAAGTAGGTGGCGCGAAATCGTTCGTTTAAATGCGAACGATGTCTTTCGGTTAAAATTCCCTAGCGTGGAGCGATCGCAAGAAACGTTTCCGCGGAATTCAAGTTTGCCACGTGAAAACAGGGATGAGCCGAAGAAAGGGATTTACGGAGTTACGTGTATCGACCGTGGCATTTGCATAAAACATAGCGTGCGGTACCATCGACTCTCGAAGGCGTCCAAAAGGATTTGCAGGAATAGATTAAAAGCAATTGGAGCTGCTCGTGTTCACGCTCCTATGTCGAATTAATTTCCCTAGGACTGTCGTGGAGAAAAAACGAAATAATACAATAAAGAAATTGATTGTATTCGTTGTGCGTGCATCCAACTTTACAAATCGCAATTATTGGTTTCGTTATTGTATAGTAACGAGAGTGTGACGGTATGAGAGAGTAATTTTTTAGTTCGAACTTGAATATTTTTGAAGTGATTGCAGGTTTTGTACTGTCAAGAACAGTATATGTATTAGGTTGTCCCGAAAGTTTCTTTCGTTATCTTCACGCAGTGGTTTCGTCTAGCAATGTTTAAATAAACATTCAGTCTTACTTGTTAAACGAGAGATGGAGGGAAAAATACTGCAAAATGAATCCTATATAAAATAATAATATATTGGAAAACTGTTGAATCTTTATTTGTAAAATAAATTCAACAGAGATTCAACTAAGTATATTTACTAATATCTATTAATGATGTTTTACAAAAATGATCGGGAATGCTGTTCTTAGCTTGAAGGACTAAATCGAACTAACGAAAAACGCAAAGGAAAAGCCAGACACTCGCTGAGTGCCATAAACCAATACCTGACCCTTGCAAGGAAGTGGACCGCACCAGTATACGCGACTATTTCTAAAACATTAAAAATATATGTATACTATACTGTATAATAACGCTTATTTTTAACAAAAACATAAAATATTATGAATCCATTACGTATTAATAAAACGGAAGAAACTTTTGGGACAATCTAATATATGTGCTGCATCATTATTGACGTAAACTTAATTACAGAGGATGTACATGCTTAATTTTGAAGCATCCTGGCCTGATGCTTTTGTACACTCTACGTAAGTTATTCAAAATATTGATTTTTTGTTAAATACATATACAGTTTCACTAAAAGAGGACGAAAGGAAAGAAAATAATGCCGTAGAAATAGAAATAATGTTGTTTACGTATCTTTCCTTGTATGCAATCAAATAGTTTGAATTGACGATGGTAAAAACCACAATACAATTTTCTTCAACTGTTGTATGAATAAATTAGTCATTTTTCTCTAATTTTTTTTAAATAAAATTCTCTTTCTCCCTATGTTTAAAAAATGTTACATTTCTATAGATCACTAATGTAAGGGTAAGTGAGAGAGAAAGGGAGAGAAACGGAAGAAAACGGAATACACTAACACTTTTCGAAAGTTTTATCAGAATGATCGAACACTGGCACGTGGGATTATTTGGTTTATTATTAAAAAATTACTTAAGTTGAAATATTACTATTAATCAATACACGGCTCTCCTCGACTCTTACACTAATGTTTAAATCTTTTAACACAACCTAAAATCTCCATGTCATCTTAATAACATTATTTAGGTTTTGTTCGATTAATAAAAAATTTATAATTATATCATCAATATAATTTTACCTTAACTTGAAAAAATTTTTGTACTTACATTATTGTCTCGTTTAGTGATATTTATATTTGAACGAAATAAAATACAAAATAATACAAATGTATGTTGGCAATTATTACTTTAAAAACAGAAAAACACTTATCGTGTGTCATATATGCCGAGGCTGATTTCCCCAGGCCACTTTCATGCAAAATTTTCGGATTGCTCCAAAACGCAGATTGCTTCAAAGTAGTTCCGTTAGGAAGTTACACATTGCCTCCAAGAATCCTTTCATCCCTAGAAGCTTCGCTGAAAGCACAAGCATAACTTCTGCAACACCCTTCGGTGCATCAGCCACAGCGGTTCGAATACTGTTGATCATCTCGAGATAATATTCTTTTAAGACTTCTTCATCCTTCTTCTTTAACGCGTATAATACTTCAATCTTCGAGTTCAAAAGTTTCTCTTAAAACTTTGCGAGTTAACCAAGGCGACACCGCTCCAAATACAAGATTTTTAGCCAGAAACATAATACTGCCACGGCTATTTCAATTTTCATTTAATATTATACGGGTCTTTGAAAAATATGGTTCGTCAAAAAAAAAATAGTAGGAAATAGAAAATGAAGGAAAATATATTCTACCGACCCAAAAGCTTACGCGCTACCGATTTTTTGAAGTATTTGTGTTTTTAAGATCGTTCATATTTCTTTGTTACAATATAAATTATACGAAGGTAAACAAAGCAGTTTTACAAATTCATAACTTATTTGGCTATTTTACAATAAATATTATGTTGTTAGATTTTCATCGTTATTGTTAATTTTTGGTATTCTTCAGAAAAGGTTTTTTAAATAATCGTGTGATAAATATATTCGAATTTTTTTGTAAATTATTCTATAATTGCACTTTATTCGGAAGACATATTTTGTTTTACTCTCCTATTCAGTTTATCCTATAAATATTGTATCGATAATAAATCTAGTGATTTTTTAGCTACATCTGTTTCTCTTCACAAATTTATTATTAGCACATTGACGACAGGATCTTATTTTTCATTCCATCGATGCTTTCGATACATCGTTTTCCACTGACGCTTCGGGTCTACCACGTAACTCGTTTCGTAAAGAAATTTCTAGAACGGAATTTTGCGAATTAACGCTCAACTTTCCTCTTGTTCACAATATTCTGTTTAAACGCTCCGTTTATGTTCCCAGTGATCTTTCTAGCATTATCGTCAAGTTTGTGTTGATGTAAGAAAATTGTACGAATATCAACAAAATTTATATTTGGAATAAATGTTTAAAAAGTGGTTAAAATGCACATTTTAGGAAAAAGTGTTTCGAACATGGTACGACTCTGATAATAAATAATCGAACTGCATAAAAGGTTATCTCATAAACAATCATACGGTGGAAACAGGAATACAAATATTTACATGTAATTAAAATCCGGCATTTCATATGCACCAACCTAATAGATTATATATAACTTTCCGGCTTATATTAATTTCCTTTCCAATTTTCGTAATACTTAAATTTTATTTATTTAAAGCAACAATTGTAGCAATTTCAAGACGCGTCGAATAAAGTTACTTTTCTTATACGTACGTAAGAATTAAATATCATTCACAGTTTTCAAGCCATTATAATTAAAACGTGAGAAATTAAAGATAGCGCACGTGTGTCATCATTTTGTCCTGGAGTGTGTAACGCGGAACTTATCCTCCCCGTTATACGGAAGTCCACTGTATTAAGACATTGCGTACGGGAGACGAGTTATCTCGTCTTTAGGAATCCGAACGTTGTGGCCGGGAGACGAGATATCTCGTTTTCAGGTTTCTTCGACTCAATCGACGATTTGAGGATCTAAAAATAGACTTTCTTGTTACGTTACCAGGGTAACGAAGTCTTGCGTATTCCCTTAACAAATGGTTAGCGAAAAAAAATGAATGTCAACATTCTGAGAGCGTAAAAATCAGTGGGTCGGTATAGCCATTACATTGGTAGCTCTGTGTCTCTGTGCATCATACCTTATAAAGTGTTTTATTGTTGTACAGCATTTTATTATTTCAAAGTTGGCGTTTTAATTTGTAAAGAAACAGCTTTTTAAAAATCGTTTATATTTTCAATTTTTTAAAAACTTGTAAAATAAATAATTAAAATTTTTAAAAATGTAAAAAATGTAAAAGATGTATAAAAAATATATAGTAATATTTAAGAATACTTTATGCGAATATATGCTATCAAATGCGAATTAAAAAAGTGAATATATGCATCGTATAAAGTGTTTCTAGAGCGCCCAAAAATGTGCGGACCCTGGGAGCGCGTTGCGCGAGCAGAGCGCCGTACGCAATGTGTTAATAGAATGCTTTCTACTCTATTGTTTATTACTTGGTTACAATTTTACTCAAGAAGACCATTTTCTGCAGAACCACCTTACGTAAAGGGTAACTTCTCATCCATCTAAATACAATTCGATACGTCGACGTAAAAAACGAATTAGAGATGGATACAGTCCCACCTTCCGTTAGAAATTCGAGCAGAGGCTTCTTTCTCGTGATAACGTGGTTAGAAGCACTTACAAAATTAAATCAATCCCCCTCGATCAAGACGTAAATCCCTCCTGCCTTCTATTGAGAGCTGTTTCGAGACAGGTCTAGTTCCTTTTTATCAGGTTGCACAGTGCACCTGAACCGTGGTATTACCGCCAGCCAGAAGTTCTTCAAGACCTGGTGAAAGTGTGTCTCCAACCTCTACTTCGGGAGCTGTTTCGAGCCGCTAGCTATCTTTTTCTTCTTCTTCTTCGGCTTCTTTTTCGTTCTCGTCGTAGTCGTTCCCTTTTCTCTTTTCCCTTCTTTGTCCGTGTCCCGCGAGAGCGCTGCTGATTTATTTAAAAGACGATGCCACCGGCGAGATTCACGCAAAAACGGAAACAGAGAAAAAGAGAGAAAGAGAGAGAGAGAACTTTGTTCGATGGGAAGTATAGTGATGAATTTGGATAAATGTGTTTGGAAGTTGCATACACTATGGAAAACATGTTAACCATAGTTATATATTAACATCTTCAGACATTGATAATTTTTTTATTTCTTTGTATACTCAACGACTATAAATATGGACGTTATTTTTTTTTATACACTCAACGACTATAGACATTATTTCTTTTTTTTGTACACTCAATGACTATATGCAGTACTGTGCAAAAGTCTTAGACCATCTGCCAAAAAAAATATTTTGCTATCTTAGAAACGAATTTAAGATGGATTAATATTATTTTTATTTTGACGTTATTTCTTTCTTTTTGTTTTTAAGAATTAGATTCACGAGGTGTTAATTAGATTGAGAAATATTGATTAGTTTAAAACAATCAATATTTTGCGTATTCTCTTTTTACTTTCGCTACACGACAGTTTTTTTTTTCTTTTTTCAGATAATTGTTGAAAAAATTTTAAGAAACTCACTTTGCATTTCCTGCCATTCTGTTATCGACAATTTAAGAAGCTGATTTTTTCCTTTTTGGCTTTCTTCATATGTTTCCTTTATACTTTGTATACGCGTTCCATAATATTTTAATCAAGGCTCTGTTTGTTAAACAATTTTTAAAACATATTTTCACCAGATTAAATTATGCATGACCAACACAAGAAAGGCGATATCGAAAAATTTGAATTTAACAGTGTTAAGAAATGCTTCTCTAAAATATGTTTAATTGCAGTTACAAGATCAATAATGTAGATGGTCTAAGACTTTTGCACAGTACTATATGGATATTATTTTTTTTTGTACACTCAACGACTATACATATNAAGAAACAAAGTTTATAAAACTACAAATAAAATTCAAAAGAATTGAAAATTTTTTAAAACTACACGATATTATGGTCAAAATTTCACCAAACAATCGCTTAAAAATAATTTAAAAAAGCGAGACAGAAATATGCAAAGTTCATCAAATAATCATATAATACGTTAAGCGTTATGCCGGTCCCTGCAGACCGACGCTGAACTTTTCGTTTAAGTGTCGTTCGTTTTCGAGGACCGACAGTATCAGTTTCAAAAAATAATACTTCATAATTTATTAATGGTTTTAATAAGCCACGTTAAACAGAAATATGACTTTTCTTTGGAGGCTTTTACAATTTTTTCCTTTAATTTTTAGCTATTTTGAAACCGAATGTTTTCGAATTAATACCATAACACACAGCCCAACGAACAGTCGACCAAAATTGGCGTAGCGCTTAAGTGTTAAGAGTAATTAAAAAAAAAAAAAAAAAAAAAACACGTCAAGGTATTGCAAAGCTTCAACGAACAATCGTTCCGAATTTATTAACCCATTGCCGCAAATGACGGCTATAGCCGTCAAATTTTTGTCGATATGTAGGCAAATGACGGCTATAGACGTCATGCAAATTTTAATTATTAAAAAAATATGATGAGCAAATGACGGTTATAGCCGTCAAAAGTTTTTTTTATAAAAACTGTGGCCAAATGTGATAATTTTCACTTCCAAATATACAAGTTACACTCAATTTCATCTGGTAGACATAAACAATTGAAAAAAAAAAGTGTGTTTCTGAGCGCCACTTCGAAATAAAAAGTGTGCGGCAATGGGTTAAGCAGAGTAAGTAACCCAAAGAAAATTTCATTGCATAATTGCTTAAAAATGATTTAACAATGAGACAACAGAAGATATAATCTACAGTTTTGCTAAAAAATCGATCAGAAGTTATTTATCGAAGGAACAACAGGAAATGATATTCGCATAGAAATGTATCTGGGTAGCGGTGTTATCGACTCCTCGAATAATGTTTCTGTGATCAAAAGATGTGAATGACGTATGTACATACACTTTGTTTATCGTGTACACATAACTCCTCCGTTTTATCTACGAACAGTGTGACAAGACCGAGCGTCGTTGACAAAGTAATGACAAGATATCAAATATTTTACTAAAACGCAAGGAAACTCCTACCGATATGCAAACACTGAACTATTCATTTGTAAGACGAACCGAGTAAACACAAATTGAGGCCAGTATCTGCTGTATGAATTTTTCAAACCAAACAACCATGTAGTTTGAAACGAATTTAAAACGCTTCCATTTAAACGTTCACTCGGTGTATTCTCTTTTTATCGTTCGAGAAACACTTGAACGACATCTGTCTTTTATTAAATCATGATTAAATACAATGTTTCATCGAACAATCGATTTATTTATTATAGCTACGTCGAACCAAAACGATATCGTAGACAATTCACCGACAATCCAAGATAATAGAACGGAAGAGAATCGGTATCCTTTGCTTATCATGATTTAACGAAACCGTGAAAGAAGTATGTATGTAAAATATAAAACAATGGAAAAATGATTTATCTATTATGGAAATTCAGTCGAGGGAAAGGATTAAATTACGAGGTAACATATAGGTACGACATAAACTTCTATACTCTTTCAGTTAAATAATCACAAGTCATATATAACGTTTATTCTTAACATTTCGAAACTTCGATTCGCATTTTAAGAATTTCATGAAGATTTTATTTTAAAATTTGAGTTTTATAAAGTGGTATTCGATGGTTGAAAAGGATCAATATTAAACGAAAATGAGAATAAATAAAATAAGAGAATAAAATATTCACAGTTTTGTCGGGTACTTATACTGAATTTTATATAGCTATTGACTGTTACCAATTTTCGATAGAATTTTATTGGTAATTTATAAAATTGTATTGATTTAGACTGACGTTATTTTTCATTTCCAATTTTCGTTTTAGTGATTTATAATGAACGTTTCCCTGCCTCAAATTTGATTACGACTAAACGCCGTTTACAAATTTTCATACTGCGAAACATTTCGACAAAATGTTCGATTTTTGAACAAGTATAATATTAATTGTATGAACACCGATCATGATCGATATTTCGTTTCATCGAGATCACACGGACCATCGCAACTTGTCCAGTAAAATATTTGATATTAATTCACGAGTGACGAGTTAAGTATGTAAATAGAGTTAAGGAACCTAGATCTTAAATCGTAGAGGTACGTTAAGCAATAAGCCATGCTGGAAACGATACATATCAAGAATTGCCTGTCAGGTGTTCTCAGTATCGATCATCGATATTAGACGCCGAACGAAGAATAAGATCGAAGCACAATTTCAAGGCTCGATACTTCTTTAATTTATGTATAAAAAAAAAGAGAACAAGAAACGCATCGAAATAGAATTTCTCGGTTCTTTCACCGCTCAATTTCACTGAATTATGCGCTGCACATAAGAAATAACAATAAAATAATTACCAATTCCTTATTGCTTTACCGTTACAATGGCGACGATCGCACGTAGGCTGAGCTTAAATACGAGACAATTAGGATGCACACGAATAGCGCGATCTTGAAGCGATTTCCCTGCGACGACGCTGTGCGATTTGGCAAATATATGTTTTTGTACATGGATACTCGTTTGGAGCTCAAGCTACTATATTTCCTTTGTACGTGAATTGATTGGTAATCCCTGCCAAGCCTCTTGAGAAAATTTATTGATTAAAAATGTAACGATTTTAAAATCGCACAAGAAAATGGTAGGTAAGGCTTCGACGTACCAGTACGTCATTTGATACGAATGAGTTAAGAAGAATAGGAATATGAGATTTTTGTTAAACATTAAAAATTATACTCCAGAATGTAATTTTGGTGCTCAGAAGATGAAAATCTATAATGTTATCAATGAAATTTTGTAAAACCATTTCATGATAAAAAAATAATCTAAGGAGGGTTACTACAAGGTTTACGTTAAGTCATTGTTTCTGTACTAAAAAACTAGTTTTTGGAAACGTTTTACTCGCTGTCTAATAAATTTTCATTGATAAATGCTTTCTTCTGAAAGATGATTCTATGGTTAAACAGGAACACGTTAATCGAACGTAAATTCAAATATTTGCGACTACGGATCTCGTTTTTCTGACGGTCGATTATTTGAGGTTTATTCTTGGAAAGGAACGTTGGTTTAAGCTCGAAATTCTCTTTATTCAAAATAGTTCGTGCTGCTAAGCCGATGTAGAGCGAATCCCTCATAAATGCGAGCAAATATTTGCAGATGATATTTTTTGATCGATCTATATGCAACCAATCGACATGGTTCGCGAAATAAATTTTCTACGAGAAACGTATAGTGAATCGAAATTAATTGAGCAGGAGCAAGAAATAAGAGTGCCAAGAATACCAAAAATAAAAACAAATGATAATGGAGTATAAAAGGAAATGTGGGATATAAAATGAGAAAGTAAATCTATTGAAATCAAATTCTTTGAAGGATATTTTAGCGTGAAAAATAATAATTTAACGAGTATTTAATGTATAACGTTATTCAATGGAATGGAGAAATACTAGCAAAATTCAAACGGTATGCATTCTTTGGAACACTTTTCAGCATAAAATTATTTGTCACGTAGACGTCTATCGTAACTTCAAATATCGTCAAATTATACATATCAAACATTTATCAATCAAAGCATCTAGCAATAAATACCAGAATGATATTTTTTTACATATGGGAGAATTCAAAATTAACCCTCTATGGGACCGTGTGACTTAAAAGTTAGAAACTGATGTATCTATATTTGAAAAAATTAATTTTCTTTAGTTATCACTGCACTATTAAATTTAATTACTGTATTACTGTTGTGACATCACGATCCATCTACGGTAATTATTAATTAAAACATTTTCAAATCAAAGTGAAAAATTGTAAGCAATCGTAATTTTTTTTCCGATAAGCAGACAAAATTCGGGCTATAGAGGGTTAACAAAAGCACGTTAAAGTAAATCATACGAGTTTCGAAAGTTTTAAAATATAAAAAGCGGAAAAGGTTGAACTGCTTGATACTGCCGTGTTTCATGTTATTACGCAGAATCTTTTTTAAATACAGCAGAAAACGCACGGAATGCTAATTGCACGTTCATAATGTCACAGACACATCGTGAAGCGTCAGAGTAACATAGTAATAAAAATATTTCAAACTTTTAAAATATTTTACATATTCAAACATTTGAGCTTTCCATTGGTGGTATATTAACTTAATAAATTTCTTTTATCAGAATTTTCTACTATAATTAAACAATTTAAAAGAATATAGTTTGCTTTTACATAATTTATAATTTCATTGTTTTGAAACTTCTTGCTTGTACATTATACAAAAACACACTTAATTCTTTGCAATCCTATGTTTAACTAGATTAAATATTCTATTTTGTTCCATTTCTTTCAGTTTTAGCGTATAAAACATTTTACTTTATATTCAAATTTTTGGTTTCATGTAATGTAGATATATTACTGGTTATAAAAATGTTATTAATGGTTTTTGAAAGTGGTTTATTAAATATGAACCAACTGAAATGAACCGTCGATTTTAAGTCGGACCGTAAAAGCTTAACGAAATAAATTTGAAAAACACGATATATCATATTACACTACCGTCCATAAATATTTGACCATTTTCAGTTTATCTAAAATATACAAAATATATTTGAAATAAGGCATTTCAACGTAATTTTTATCACATTATTTCTCTCTTACACTCATAGAAAGATCACGCTTCTATACCAATTCATATAAATTTATATTCATTCTACTTAATTGTATTTAAATTATAATTTTGATATAAACTTTTTGATCCGATTCCACCGACTGGTCAAATACTTAAAGACGGTAGTGTAAGAAGTTTGAAATATTTAAAGAAATATTCTTTTCTCCAATATTTTAATACCTAATAGCTCTGCATGAAAAATAACTCAACTATTTGAATTACGAATATAAAAAAAAAACAATCCTTTTCTTTATATGGGAATTTAATCTCGCATCGACATCTAGGTCAACACAGGATTTGACAAAGGATTTTGTAAAAGATCGTTCAAATTTTGTTGACAAAATTGGTGTAGATTAAGTAAATACTTTATCGTATTTTTTACGTGCTTCTGTGAGGTTAGTACTGTGTCGTCACTGTTTTATTTATTGCAATACAATCAAAAGTCACAATCTCTAAAACGAAAGTAATACCATAAGAACTTTACTGTTCTGAAACCAATTTTTCTCCTTCTTACTTATTCTCTGCCATAAACCGCAAAGGAAATACGTTTTCACAGCATAATAATACGACGAAGAATACAAAAGATTGAGAAAAAAATATATCTTTTCTTTACAATAAAATTTTTTCCATTTTTATTACCAAATGCAAATGATACGTAAATTCAGCTGTTCATATATGATATATTTGAATAATTGTGTTATGTATAATACAATTTAGGATATAAAGATTATAGTGCCATGTTCGTACTAGATTGCGAAAAGATTAAACGAACTATTCTTACGTATCATATAATTTACAACTGTGTTAATATTTGTGAACTTAATCAAAGACCGATATCAAAGCCAATCGCCAAAAAGCATACAAAGAATAAAGCTAAGAACTCACGAATTATCAAAACGTATTAAACAGAGAAAACTGTGCTCGAGATTTTATTCCTAAAGTGAATTAAATATTTATTACATTAAATATTTAGTCCTCTCCTTTTTTTCTTCAACGAGGCGTTTAGATTGCAATATATGAGCAAACATACTAATAACTTCACAAATACAAATAAGATCTAAAAATCGATATTTTAATACGCCATTTAAAAACAGAAGCATAAGGATTAGTTATATTTAATTGTTTCATTTAATTAGATTAGCAATTAAAATATTATAGAATGTTATAGAATAATTAGAATAGCAGTTCCATCAGATTCGACAGTTATAGACTTTAATGCCATTTTTATTGCATATTAGCTCAGTAATTTATTCACAATATTCAATTTATCCTGTTATAATATTCTGCTATATAGCTGTAACAATAACAACTAAATAACACAATCATAAATTATATTCTGTCAAAAACCATAGGGTACTGGAATTTTTTAGACACATAAACCTGCTAAATTCACTATAAGTAAAANAAAAAAAAAAAAAAAAAAAACACCTTCCTGAAGGCAAGGCCCAGCTCATCCTCGTAGGGTGACCTCCACCTAGGGTTTTTCGCGGCCCAGTTTGCTCCGATCGTACGTCGAATCGACATACGCTATCGCTCAAAAGTATTTGGACAGTTGCTTGTTTTTGACAAAATGTAATTTATGATTTTGTTATTTAGTTGTTATTGTTACAGCTATGTGTAGCAGAATATTATAACAGGATAAATTGAATATTGTGAATAAATTACTGAGCTAATATGCAATAAAAATGACATTAAAGTCTGTAAGTGTCGAATTTGATGAAACTATTTTGTTATTTGAAAAGTTCTTTAAATTTGGAATATTTAATTGCTAATCTATGGATTAAATAATGACGTTCTTCTACCACTGTTAATTCAAGCAGTGTCCTTTCAATTTACAATGTGTCGATTCTTTTAGAAGGTAGTATTACTTTCTGTGATTAAATTGTCATTAACCTTTTGACTGCGGCACGCTTTCGGAGGAATCCATCAATACAGACGGCGTGATATTCGTATGTCAGTCGCTGCGACTGGTTGTCCACTGATTAGTAACCAAAACGGTACCCGGCGATTTGATACCATTTTTAGGGATTTAAAAAATAAATAATTGCAAATTAGTTAAAAATATCCAGTTTTTAATCTATTTTAAGTAGTTTCTAAGCTACTTTTAATTTAATTAACTTATATATTCCTTCAATAGTAATTGGTTATTAAATATAAAGGAAAAAATTCAAAATGAATAACGAGGAACAAATTTATTTTTACAATTTTAACATAATGATAATAAAAATAGTATAAACGAATAAAGATAATAATAAGATAGTAGTAAGAAAAATGTAGATAGACTTGTGAGGGCGTATATATACGCCCATCGTATACATGGATAGACTTGCTAAAGCGTATATACACGCCCATCGTATATATGAATATACTTGTGAGGGCGTATATATACACCTTTCGCAGTCAAAGGGTTAATTTACATGTTTCAGTAACATTCATGTACTAAAATCAATAGAAATCGATCAAGTTGACAAAATTAGTGTCCGGATACTTATGAGCGGCATTATAGCAACGCAAGGACTGTCATACGCGCCGCATGTACAGAAATATCGTAGTGAGCTATATTACAGTGTAGAATAAACAATTTGCAAATAGTGAATATTTCTTACAGTTTTGTTAAATTACAACAGTGCCAAATTTTTCGAAAACAGAATAAAAGAGCAAATGGTTACTGAGAAAAATAGCCAACAGATTACTTAATAACGCTCTATTTTTATACATGAAATTTGTCTTTAAATTTCGCAATATAAACGTCCCGTTGAAAAAAAAGGAAAACAAAACAAAACGAAAAAACTTTCTGGTGGACCTAATAAAACCGAGCTCACGAGAAACGATTGCATCAACATTGCGAAGAGCGAGAAGACGAGAAAAAAGAGTGTATGGGAGCGAGAAAGAGAGAAAGAGAGAAACCACGAAGAAGAAAGACGGGAACGCAACAATGGGACATTTTATCGAAAAAAACTGGAGAGAAAGAGCGCCGTGAGGCAATGCCACTTTTGTCCGGCTCGCATTTTCGCGAGGCCCCCGAGAGACTGGCCTTTGACAGTGCACAAAAGGCTATTGTGTGATGACCCGTTAAAAATCGTTGTCCGCCTAATCGGCCGAAGGTTGATTCGATAAAACGCTAAAGGGCAAGCCGGCGAAATTTGCATCTCCGTGCACGCAGCCTGCGGTGCAGTAAATCCGGACACCGATAAAATTCCCCATCGACAGTCTTCGGTTCGCTCTTCCGCTCTTTCCGTGACCCTCCCTATCGGCTCGATTAATTTCCCCTCGTATAAAAACACCTGACGATCGCGGCTACAAATGATGTTCCGATTATTTTTATTTCCTCAACCCCTTTGTCCGCTCGGTTTCTGCATTCGTTCGCTCGTTTACTTGTTTGATTCTTTGGCTCGTTGACTTTTATATCGGCGGTTGCTTATACGATTGTTCTGACTCGTGGTTTTGGTTCTCTTTTCGCGACGTTGGTATACGGAACTAAAGGAGAAAAATAATATAATGAATAGAAGAGTGATCGTGAGCATCGAAGTATATATACATACCTGACAACTATGAAGCGAATTTTATTTCTCTCTATTCTTGAGAAGGTTTGATAAATTGGTGCAAACGATGTTTGGACTAAACGTTAGTTATTTCATGGAGAAAAGAAATTAACTGGTATTTACTAATTCCTAAATAAAAGCATTAGAAACGTTCCTAATTGTAAATTATCCCAATCGATACGTTAAATTTTGTAATATTGTAGTTTATAAATTAGATTGGTAAGGCATTTCGATTTTTGCAATGCTTGAATAATTTATCTTTTCGTCGCATATAACCTATTGACCAATTTGGAATAAATAATTATCTTCATTGGATTATAGAAGTAGAAATCAAGAAGTATTTAATTTGGTGTTCAATTCGACTACTGTAGCATCGGTATTGCACCTTTAACTAAATAAAACTGATCGTGGTAATAGTACACGCGAAAAGAAGTAAATTAATAAAAAATAGTAATAAAATCATTTTTATTGCTTATAAAAAGATCAATAGCGATGTTCGCTGCACCAAGTTTTAGATTTCAGTCCGTTAAATGTATTTTTATCATACACTTCCGTAATTTATATTTATTTTGAAACATAAAATTATTCTTCATCTGGATAGACTACATTTTGCAGCATTGTAAATAATAAAAGTTACTATAGTTATTCCTTTTTCTGACATTGATTTCCGCTGCAAGTTAGGATAAGTCAACGTTTGTTGGTAGTTCGACCACACAGAAGGTACAAGTTAACGTTTGGTCATTGAAGTTAAACTACACTGAGTAGGCGCGTAGAGGTAAGTCATTACTCGAAGGCTTCGTGGTTCTGTTGGCACTAGTAGTTTGGAGCCAACCGAAAAGTGTAAGTCCTATTTAAATATCCGTAGCAGACAAAGTTAGTTGGCATAGAGAAAAAAAAGTTAATATTTGTCACTGTCATGATTTGTTAAGTAGGAGAGCATGTAATCAAAGCGGCTAGTCCCAAAGGAAGCAGAGCGCGCGCTTTTATATTAGAAAAGTTTGAGCGTAGGACAAAGTAGATTAAAGAAAATATTTTCCCCGATCGTCTGTCTGTCAGGTTGAGTAATAAGTTCGTTCATCTTTCAGTGGTACATATCTTTCGACGAATATTATAAAAATGTGTTAACGAACACGCTGAAGGAGAAATTGCCAGAGTTTCAAACAGTCCGCGGAATTCAGTTTTCTTGTACTCAAATAAAATGAAAATAATAAACAAATGGAACCTAATTAATCGACAAGTATTTTCTGGGCAAAGCTTTACTTTTCTGAAACCTATTTTTAAAGCAGGTAGTTGCAACGGTTGAAGAGAGGCTTGATTGTGAAATTTTTATAGAAAAAACGTTGTTTTAAGTCAACAAGAATGATTTTTCGTGCACCTCGAGAACTAGTTTGGATTCGAGGTTGGCATGGTTATCTTTTTGGTAAAATTAGAAGGGTATATTTTATTATGAACTGTTTTTAATCAAACAGAAACAAAATGTTGATAAATATTGCTTATAATTGCATAGCGTAACGGTATGAATAGCAGTGGCGGCTCGTGGCTTGAAATTGTGTACATACACATTATAAATACATGTAGGGTTATTTTGGGACAGACGCGTCACATTTCGTTTTTTCTTTATAAAATTTTTAATAAATGCAATTGAAAGTATAGATCAGTATAGTTAAATTATTTATTTAAAATATCAAAATCATGTTGAACAATAAAAAAAAAATTAAACAGAAAAAAATATTGTTTCGCATATAAACAATAGTGGAACTAAGCGACGGACGGTGCTACATTACGCTCGCATCTCGCTATGACATACATATGTATGTTTGCACGCGGAGTAACATTCTTCTAAATTTTTTATTATTTTTTATACAAAATAAAAGAATTGTATACAACTGTTGATGATAAAATTAAATATTACAAGCAAATGAAAACAAATTAATAAATATATTTATATATAAAGAAAAATTGGAAGTGCTGAAGTTCCCGCAGTGCTTATGCACGGGCCGCTTCTGCTCAATAGAAAAAAAACGACTATTACTAGTACGATAATTATTTGCCACTACAACATATCAGATTACGCTTCTTTCACGACACGATAGAAATTATTGCAATTTGGTTAGAATTTATGATGTTTGGAATTGTTGAGATATTTACTGAACCTTGTTCTATTTAACCCTTTGCCTTCCAATCACGAGTCGCACTCGTTGCACAGATTATGGTTCTAATACAACAAAAACATACTATATTTCTAATAAAGTTTAATCTTAACTCTGACTACAATTTCAGTTCATAAGATTGAGAATTAACAAATATAAATTATGTATAATATTTCAATATTTTGCATTTGAGAAAGTGTTAAAGCAGTGAATAACTATTACTAACGTATATAAATAGTAAAAGAAATCGTAAGGCAAGAGGTTAATTGTTAACTGTTTCGAAGTGTACAAATTGTTCTGTTCGATAAATCGGTAAACAATTTAAAGTATGCAAAAATATTTTATTAAAAAAAGAAACAAAATATGTTACTTAACACATTTGTAGAGAATAATAAAACAAAACGCGTAACGTATACAAGTAACTTGCTTTCGATGAACAACGAACGAACTTATTATTCATAGCAATTATTCTTCGTTGCGAGGAACTTTAATCTTGCAGGTAACACTAGGGTTTGTAAACCTTTAAGGTGCAAATACATTTTCGTACAATAACGAGGCTGAGTGAAATATATTTTCTACAAAGGTTTGTTCAATTTGTTACTTTCTACAGCGGCAAACAAATTCAGTGAAATTCGAGTGGATATTATTTCACAATCGACTTCATGAAACAAGACTGCCCGTACACAGCACAGGTATCGAATTTCGAATTATTGAAACCGATCCCCGAAATTATTCTGGATCGCGTGCGATCGAACCGACTACCTTAGGGCCGTATCAAACTAAACGCTATAGTTCAAAACGAATACATATCACTAGTTCTTAACGAGACGCGATGTAAGTATAGCTGTAACAAAGAGACGAGAACAAAAGAGAAACGATAGCATTAACAACTAATTTATTACACATTTACCGTATCTTATATACATAATATACATACAAATTGGTATATATATATGTATGTATATATATACATTGTACATACGATATATATATAACATATACACGTGCATACAAATCGGTAAAATAGGAGATAAGATTTTGTTAAGACGATAATCGTACAATCGCATGGATCGCAAATAGAAAGCGCGAATGGAGTTAAAGAGAACGATAGATCGTGATCCACGCGATCGTCGTGAACTGTACAGCGACGTTGAACCGAAAGAAAGAGGACGATATTCTATCGACAAAGATCCAGACAGTATTTTAAAATGTCATAGATAGCATAGTTCTCTACGTATTAATGTATCTATTCCTACACGTACACTACCGTGACACGTACACCGCGTGCAGGCATAAATGTTGCGCATGAGAATCAGCCTAAACATCTCGTCGAAGGGGTTACTCTTCGCGCTTATTAGTCGATTCTCATCGGCAATTAATAAAAAAGAATTAACTCAAAGACAGAGGGATAATGCGTGCACGCGCACACAGACACTCGTACTAAAATAAAAATACACGTATACACGCCTACACATAAGAAATATTATATCGTTGTCGATGTCCTACGATTGTTAAAGCGGAAACGCGAGCATCGATGCCTCGAGACCCCATCGACGCTCGACACGTCGCGTTTCTGATCGTGTAATTCACGTTTCAATGATATTTATTATTTTTTATAATAGCGTATACCGTGTATGTGTTTTCTGTCGTGACTACCCACGTTTCTCCTTACCTCGATAGATATTTAAGAACGGGCGGGAGAAAAGAACAGCGGAAAGAAGTAGCGTGTAAAAAGAAAAAAAGAAAAAAAATCTTTCTTCTTCGATTTTCTCGTTGAACCTACACTGAAATATTACTTCTTCTCCCTCCCTCTCCTTCCAGGAGTCTTATTAATTCCCTAATTATTGCGTTGTTACTCGAAAGTCGTTATGTCGCGGCGACCAGCCGCGAGCCCGATTGTTTAACTGCATATATGATCGTCGATCCTGGTCATTGTCTGTAATCTATTCACTGTTCAGATGCTTCTTAATCCTTCCTGTTCGCGGATTCGTTAAGAAAAACAAAAACGAGCAAAACAAAAGAATGGAGTATTTTTTAGAGACCCAAAGTCGTCCTCCGAGCGTGCAATTTTTGTCGTTTTTAACGAGATAGAAACTTTAAATGTTCACCAACGTAGGCTTAAGCGATCGTTTTTAAGTATGTGATCGATTCAATTGATTAAACTAGTCACCCCGTGAAGGGTTAAGAAGAATATCGAACACGGTCCATACCCGGTAGCATCAACGAATGAGAATATAAAATAAACGCGTTTACACTTATCGGAGCGCAACATTTTTTAGAAACAAAGAATTAAAAATAATAATCGAAGAGGCGATTGGAAAACGAAAGCAGGTGAAGTGCTAACACGATAACGCGTTGAACATCTAACAACACATTGTTTCTAAGTATTCAAAATATTAAGCAAATCACGTCATTGCTTAAATCATCTACGCTCATTCTGTGTCGCGCGCTTTATTGCAAATTATCGCGTTGCTGTAACGGATCATCGTTAATTACGTGAGAAATAATTGTTAGCTTTAATTAATAGCCTTAAACTGTTAGTTTTAAAATTGAGCTTTGTTACAATTATTGTTTATCTTACCTTTAATTAAATTAAACCGGTGATTTAACAGTAATTAATTTTATTTATTTTAAATTTGATAGTTCAATTGTATTATATTCCGTACAATCGATTTAGTCAACGTTATTCGAGCAATCAACACCATTGGCATATTGTTCGCAGAAAAGTTTTGCATCAAGAGATAATCTTCGTAAAATAAAAGCAGTTTCGACGTAATTAGTATATTATTGTTTGGTGCACGATCGTGTGTATTGTCAAAACCATAATATATATTATTACTGTATTAAATTTCAATGTAGTATAATAACAATAAAGTTATTGTTGGAAATTCGCATAATTTGTGCATGCAAAATTGATGAGCGAGATACTGCGAACACGATTCGGAAATTATACAAGTAATTTCAACACGAGTCAGTATATTAAAACATTGATAATATATTTATAGATATTGTAATAAGTCAAGTAACTCGATATTAATTTTAATACATGTTTTTTTTTTTCTTGTCGTTTCAATTATAGTAAAGATAATTATTTGATGCGTTTGTCACAAGCGATGCACACGTTAGTTATGTAAAATAAAGGTGACGACGAGCAACAGAAAGCAATAAGTTGTCTTGCGTAGAACGAGCCTGATGATATAATTGACTGATAGCACGTAGTTTAATACCAAACAAAAAATGTAGTGCAACTACCGCGTCTCCATTGCATCATTTATAAAACGTATCGATGAGATATATCTCGAGATTAACGATAATTTAAGAGCTAAATAAGATTAGAGATAAATATGGCATGTCACATTGTTTCAGTATTCATTATTGTTTGGTGTGTATGAATGTGAGCACGGTACTGAAATCCTTGTAAACGTGGCCAAAATCCAATTCTTACTGATATATAATCCAAAAGCGTTTGGCTTTTAACTCTTTCTTAACTGCTTGATGCAAAAAAAAAAAAAAAACAGAAACGCTAATTTCCGATTTTCTTCTCTTTTCTTCTTTGGACAATTGATGCCAATTTTGATTCTTAATTGGTTTTTGATTGTGAATATGTAGGTATCTCTAGATGGAAATTAAAAAAAGATTATAATTAGTTTGTAACTAAAGTGGGGCAGTAGTGAGTTAATTTTTAACAATTTCTAATTTTTGAGAATGAAGGTTACAATTAGCCATATGCTTTCCAAAAAATGTATAAAATTTTAATATCATTAGTTATTTTTTTTTATTAAGAGAATACCTTTGAAATAATAGAAGAAAGTAAGGTCAAATGTCGGATACTTTCTTCAATATAGGAGAGACCGGGGCTAGTTGACTAATTTCCTATAATTGTGGCATTATCAAATAGATGATATTATTTCGGAATATTAATACAAATTAATGATTACGAATTAACGATCAATGATTAACGATTAATGATTAAGAATAAAAAATCTAGAAGTATCCACGGTAAGCAGATATTTTTGTTTTGGCTAGTTATGTATTTTTCTTTACTACGTATTGTTTGATATTTTTTCATTAATATTTTGTGAAAATGCGATACATTAACTATAATTTACGGTATTTTATTTTATCGAATCTGTGGAGATTTTTTACGTATAGTTATGTGTAACATGTTAAAAATGTTAGGCGATGTTTGACTATTAATCCAGTAACCACGAATATTATTTTTATCTCTTTTTTATTTAGCTTGGCTCTTATTGAAGTATTAATTGGCTCTATTTGTTCATCAAGTATCAACATAAGAAATATA
This sequence comes from Ctenoplectra terminalis, assembly GCA_019453375.1. Taxonomy (NCBI): domain Eukaryota; kingdom Metazoa; phylum Arthropoda; class Insecta; order Hymenoptera; family Apidae; genus Ctenoplectra; species Ctenoplectra terminalis. The sequence goes on from SMSQ01025731.1 coordinate 121,926, forward strand.
GAATTTTACCTATGTATTAATTATGACTCAGACGATGATTTGTAGTCTAATTCAGCTTACAAATTTCATTAATTATTATAAATATTTATATACAAATAAATGTTTAATTTTTTTTAATACTGTTATTCTTTCTTAGATACCTAAAAATAAGTATTATTGTTCTCATTAATCTGAATAGCTAAAAATTACAATCCAGACTCAATTAAAGCGATTTTCAAAATTAAGTCCGTATGTCTAAGTAAATGTATAAACCTTCGATATGCAAATAGTCAACAAAATACCTACGACTTATCCATAAAAATTGAACATGTTAAAACTTAGTCAACTAGCCACAATCTCCTCTTGATACATACTTGATTAATTGTAATATTTCATGGCTATTATACATGCAGTTTATTAAATGTAAGAAAAATAATTTTTAAGAAAACAGAACAAATTAAAATTATAATTAACATGTGCATTAGGTACAGTAAAATTTTATTCAATAACTGAATATCTTTATTATAGTATCTTTTCTAATTTCAAACTATCGATAGTATCATTTTATGCATATTATAATTCACAATGCCACCAAGGATTATTTTATCATTAAATTTAATACAATCGAGTATCCAATTATACGAAAGGACATATCTTCCTTTTTTATAAATTCAAATCAACTTCAGTCGGCCAATTATTTAAAGCATTTTGCCCCACTAATTGAGAGTTAATTAATAACAATTATCTGAAAAATACGTTCGATTTATCATCAACCGCTCTTGCTTCGCCATCAATCGGAACCAGTTGATCGAAACACGCATCGATACCAGCTCCAAAGAGGATGTATTATAAAATTGGCTTCTAAATCCGCTAAATCATAATATCTCCGCTTTTAAACTACAAAGAGAATATGCAGAGACTCTCTGGTCCTTGTATGATCTTTCACGTGTACGTACATCGAACTGTGTACAGTATCAACGAATTTGACCAAGTTAATTTTTTACGAAGATCGAATTTATCAACTCAGACGGTTGCCTTTGACGTCGTAGGAGTGACCAAGTTCTATTACGATTGCATTGTTTTAAAAGAAAGGCAATGGAGACGCTGTGGAAAGGAGATTCATGTTTCATTTAACACGTACACGTACCGCCGAAGGAATTTCGAAAAAAAAAAATCCTTTAAGCTCCGCCCGCCTCACCGCAAATCCTTAATGAGAAATTAAACATCGATACACGTATACGTTGCCAGCGTATCGTTGGAAAGAGATATGATCGATTTCCAACGACCTGATGCAGTCGTGCATCACTAAAAAAAACAAAAATTCGTGTTTCAACTCGATGGAGTGATACGTTGTGACTTATGCGAGCCTCGCCATGCGATTCTGTGTTACACTGTTCACGTTCTTAAGTTTAACGAGATTCTTTAACCCTCCTATTATATTCATAAAAAATTATGCTAGTAGTAATTATGATTGTATACTATTTTGGCAAATGTAATAAAAAATTGTTATTACATTATTCGCGTATTTTAAAACATATACAAAAGGAGACACACTCGAGAAATCTGAGTCTAATAAAGTTCAATGTAAAAGAATTATGTAAATCAAAAAACATGATTAGGTCATGTTGACCCGAACAGAATAAAAAGGTTAAATTTTTGCGTTCAAATGTTCGGTTTAACGTTTCTATTATGTTCATAAAAATTGACATTGGTTGTGTAACAGTTATAATTGTACTTTTTTGATAAATATAATAAAAAATTCATTCTCACATTTCAAAACATAGATAAAAACAAATATAGTCAAGAAATCTGATTTGAGTGAAGTTCAAAATAAAAAAAAAAAATTATATAAATCGAGAAATACGTTTGAGGTGTATAATCCCATACACACAATCGTACAGAAAAAGTTTCAGAAATATAAATCGGTGATAAAGAATTTAAAGATTTTAAACGATTTAGATTTAATTGAATAATAAGTAAGTATATGATTTCTGAAATTTTGTTTGTACGATATATAATACTACCTTCTTTTCAGAAATATAGTGAAAGATTAAAAAGAAAATTGCCAAAAATATATTTATTTTAACAATTTTGTTTTAACGATATTAATCGTAAATAATAAAATTATAATATAAATAATATCAGCAAGTTTTATTTTAACAATTTAAAAA
>SMSQ01025732.1:0-15979 GCA_019453375.1 Ctenoplectra terminalis
TTGCATTTGACACAGTATTAAAGCAATGAATAACTATCGTTAACATTTGTGGCCGCTGAAACAATAACAAGGCAAAGGGCTAAAATATACAATCTTAATCAGTTCTGAGATTTAAAGCGCTTCGCGACACGTTCTGCTGTCCCTAACACGAACTTATAAGCTCCTTGTGCCTCGAACGAGGACGACAAAAAATATCATTAAAAGTAATTGATTTGGGGGCGGAAGTGAACAGAGTTTCTCAATTCCGACCGCACATCCACTGAAAGTCTTCAATTTTAGAAACAATCAGACCGAACGAGCCCGAAAGCAACGATTTCGTCGGGTTCCTCTATCCTGATTATGTTGCCGAAACAAAGGGGAATAAAGGAAGTGCGCAATCTCGTTCACAGCCGGGGAATTGCAAATTCTTGTATAAATACGTCCCGACGCGCTATAAAATCAACGTGCGCGCCCCTTGGCGTGCTCCACTTCTCCACTTTCGGGAGACGCTCGAGGCGGAGCCTTCACGAAAATTTGAACCGCCATCATGTTAAACTTTCGGTACAACTGTCGTTTGAAACTGCCTTCCGCGTGTGGGCGAAGTTGATTAGCTACGGCGATACCGACCTCGTGATAGTAAATTTCGGGTTGTAATGAAAATTCACGCGTGGACTGCATAATTAACGACGATTTTTCACGACGTGTTTGCTGTCTCGCGACGAGGCAATTCGTCAGTAGCAAAGTTCCAATCTCATTTCCCTTCTGTGGATCGTTCAATTTTATGGTAATGTAAAACAAATCCGAGCGAATGCAAATTTGATACTTTAGTTTTGATAGAATTTCTTTTATTTTTAGCGTTGGTTGTTTTAACTTACAGTAGAATAATATCGATCATAGGCTTGGTATTGAAGAGATTTTAGGTTGCAGACGGGTGTCTACATNTGAACCGCCATCATGTTAAACTTTCGGTACAACTGTCGTTTGAAACTGCCTTCCGCGTGTGGGCGAAGTTGATTAGCTACGGCGATACCGACCTCGTGATAGTAAATTTCGGGTTGTAATGAAAATTCACGCGTGGACTGCATAATTAACGACGATTTTTCACGACGTGTTTGCTGTCTCGCGACGAGGCAATTCGTCAGTAGCAAAGTTCCAATCTCATTTCCCTTCTGTGGATCGTTCAATTTTATGGTAATGTAAAACAAATCCGAGCGAATGCAAATTTGATACTTTAGTTTTGATAGAATTTCTTTTATTTTTAGCGTTGGTTGTTTTAACTTACAGTAGAATAATATCGATCATAGGCTTGGTATTGAAGAGATTTTAGGTTGCAGACGGGTGTCTACATAAATAATCAATAATGGACACTGTCTTAAGAACAATAACTATTTATTAACTAATAACTATGCTCGTTCTTACAATGTTCGCTCTCTAACTCTCTTCTCTAGACTCTCCTTTACTATAATTTATTATAGAAATTTTATAAATATGCAACGATGTATTTTTGGGGATTTTCTATGACTTTTTGTAAAAAATATGTACAAAGAATTGTTACCTTTATTATAGATACTTTTTCAAATACCTATCATTTTTATTTCTTCGATACAGATAAGTCTACTTGCCGGTAGTTTCAGTGTTAACGGAATTAATTTATATATCTTTCGTGAAATTTAATTCAATGCAAATTTTCCTCCGAAGATAGATAGATGTTCAGATATCTATGCGGAAAGGTATTGTACAGTGGAATTCTATTTATTCGAACACATTGGAGGACAAAACAGTTCGAATAATTGGATCGTTCTTGTACGAGGAAACTGAGGAATTATTTAGCAGACTGTTTCAAGATATTCGCGTATTTTGATTTAAATAAGTTGCTGTGTCCACAAGAAATTAATTTGGACTTGTTTTAGACGGTACCGTTGCGTTAATTTTAAATAACACTCGAAGTGATTTTGAGGAATACTGTTCAAATGTTTCTCGTATTTTGTAGTATTTGCGCGGTATTCTCACGTACGTTAAACAAGGTTAACGAATTTTCTGTTTGACGGAAACAATTTGAGGATTCGAGGCACTTAGAGTGAAAATAAAATGTTCGATAGCAACGATAACGTAAAAATATCTGCTGAGATTGTATAAATTAATAATCCGTAAAATATCGTTAATTAAAACTTAGATAACTGGATTATTATATTCGGATGAAATTTAAATTTAATTAAAAATTTTTTTAATTAAAATTATAAGATTAATTATATTTAATTAATTACCGCGTTAAAAAAAAAGGGGAAGCAGATAAAATAAAAAATATTTTTAATACACCGTTTCATAGATCGCGCAGTAAATTGTTATGTACCAATATTTAGACGAGCCATGGCAGAAAATTTTATAGATATAAACTTCCGTTCATCTTCTTCAAGCGAAATTATAAATACATACAAACTTCCCGAAAAGTCATACTAATTAACTAACAAGCTAGTCACACCCCTAACCTCGTTAGTTTCCTATTTACTCTCGAGACAAGTATACCAAAGTGCATTAAGTTCAATAACAACTCATTCATTAAATACAACTGCTTTCTGGAAACTTCATGACAGATAATATTACCACAGGGGTTGTAATCAATAATAGAAACAATGAAGGGAAACTTCGTCCAAGTATGTCCAACTAAAACGTTGATTTCTCATGTTGTTACATTATTTTAGTAAATTGGAAAAGTTTGATCAAACTTCTTGTTACGAATACTCCCTTAATTCAGAGAAATTTATAAACATTATTTACTAGGTTATGAATTTGGAAAAGAAGTGCAGCAACGTTTAAAGATCCTACGTTTAGTAACCCTCAGCGAATCGTGTGAATAAAAGTCGCACCCTAAATTAATATAACTACAAACTTTAACTCTAATATTATTTTCTAATTGAAGATTCTATTTTAACACGTTGAGCGCCACGCCGGTCCCTGTGGACGCTGAAATTTTCGTTTAGGCTTCGTTAGTTTCCAAAGACTGACCATATCAATTTCAAAAAATAATATCTTGTAATTCATTAATGGGTTCTGTTAAATCCCATTAAACAAAGATACCACTTTCCTTTGCAAACTTTTACAATTCTCTTCTTAAATTCTTAACTACTTTGCGACCAAATGTTTTCGAATTAGTATCGCACAGTAGTAGCACACAGCCTAACGGAAAGATGACCAAAATCGGCGTGGCGTTTAACGTGTTAAGAAAATTAATGTAACCCGGAAGGTACGAATCAGTAAAAATAGCGAAAAAATTGTGATTGCGATTTTTACTTCCTTCAAAATTTAAATTTGTTGAAACCGATAAATCTAAGTAACAAGAAAAGACAGAATAGGATAGACCGAGGCGGATCGGATCATTTTATTTCGAGAGTGAAAAAATAATAGTCGCAATTTAGAAAAGTAACTTTTCATTATTATTCGTAAGTAATACCCATTTAATTAGAACATTAATAAAAGTTAAAACCTGAACCATATGAGGTTCGTTCTACCCCGACCATTATCCATCTACAAATACATAATTTGAATAAAAACGCACTTTAAAATTGTGTTTCATCGATTTTGTAATAAGATCAGATCTGAGAAAAGCATTGATTTATCTTTCAAATCTTTTGAAAGTTAACAAATCGATATGTTTGAAAACTTTTGATCGAAAGAAATACAGCAGTTTTAAAATCGCTGGGATTAATTTAATCTCGTCTGGTTCACGGAAGATTAAATACGAAGGGTATAAATAGATGAGTGAATTTGTAAAAATGTTGCTTTAATTATTTTTCGATCGAACGGATCATAGAGCGTAATATCAATGCATCTGTTGGAAACGTTAGAATTGTTAATTAGATGTTACCAAGAAACTCGATCAATCACTCTGGACGATCATTAATTATGATCGATACGACACGATATTTTTGAAAAGTACTCGGAACTGAGATACCTCAGATGTTTGTTATCCGGATAATTAAATTTAGAGTGCCAGCGACTCGATGTGGATCGAAAATATCGATCCATTCTAAGAGATAAGAGTTACGAGTTCTGTGCGTGAATTACATCGAGTGATAATTTACGTACGCCCGAGAATAATTGTAATTATGTTATATCGTAGCTTCAGTAATTAATATCGCGAAGCTTTGGTAAACAAAATGTTGTTGTGCTGTTACAAAAGAGCTTAAGGCATTAAACTTAATGATAAAACTTGAGACATTCGGTTCAGGACACATGGGACATGATAGAGATGGCTCTGAAGTTGTATGACTAACATCCACAGGCAAGTAAAACAGGATTTAGCTAACTTGAAATTTATGCGATTTGATACTAACAGTGGATTTGTGGAACTTGATAAAACGATTTCGACCCTGTGAAATAGATACAACTTAAGACAATATTGATCACCTGTACATGTACAAGATACGCAAGATATAATTATACATCTCAACTTTCGTAGAATCTTAACTTTTTGCACTGGTAAACTTTTTTAAGTTTCAGAGGACTATTGTGAAAATTTAGAGTGTTCTTTTGGAAAGAAAAAAAGAGAATTATAAATGTTTACGATTTCTTATTTATTTGGTTATATTTACTTTCATTTTAAAATAAAAGAAGTGTTTGAATTGATGAAAATATAGAATTTAACACTAAACCTACCGACGATTAAAACAGATCTATTTGTACCCAAAGAAATAAAAATGATAGGTATTCTAAAAAATACATAAAGTAAGGAGAATAAATCTTCACCTATATTTTTCACAGAAAATCACGAAAAATTCGCCAAACTGAATCCTTGTTAATATATAGAATTTTTATGAGAAACTGCAAGCCGGTCATTTTGACCGCTTTGGTAGTTTTAGTGTTAATTAAAAATATAGTCTCTGAAGAAAATCATGCATGTCGCCATAGCGGTACCAGCGGAATGCAAAGGGTTGGTTTATAGAGCTCGTAATTTCAGACAGTTATAATTATGTAAAAGGTTATTTTACATAAGCTTTTGCATAATTATTAATTGGTTCCCTCTGGAAACGAAATCGGTAATTCCGTAAACACTGATTCGATACTTTAAAGAGTTTAAAAAATGAACCGGTACAAGAAACAAGGAAAGTACAAGTTCCATAAGTCCGAGGATCTATATTACAAATTTTCAAAGTCTTGAAAGCTGATAAATCAGTAATTCAAGGGTTCAAAGATTCCGAGAACTCTAGGACTTCAAAAGGTTCGAAGTATCCAGGACCTGCGAAGTCCTTGAATTTCTGGCAATCTTGGAATTCTAGAGATTCTGTATTCGACGTAGATTGGCTAGTTTCTAAGGTGCTTCAGTAATTTTGTGACTTCTGGCGTTTCTTGGTTAAGAATCTTTGTTTCTCTTTACCAACGGTTCCCGAACTTATTTTACCGTGAAAATATCGTACCTTGTAAATATTTTGAGCTACATAAATTATTAAACGCGTGCGATTCGTCTTGGTCTCGAATTTCTTGCGATCTCAGAGAGTTGGTATGCGAACTTTTTTAGTTTCAGCGGGTGAAACCTTCAAACTGGGAGTTCTTTTTTAGCGAAATTAATCTGAAGACTGAAATTATTGTCTTACGGTTTTCTGAAGATTAAAATTATTGTCTGACGATTTTCTGAAAACTAAAATTATTGCCTTCCAAACTTCTGAAGACTAAAATTATTGTTTTCCGATTTTCTGAAGACTGAAATTATTATCTTCCGATTTCCTGAAGACTAAAATTATTATCTTTCGAGTCTTTTTAGAGGCCTAAAATTGTCTTTCAATCTTCTGAAGACTAAAATTATTGTTTTCCGATTTTCTGAAGACTAAAATTATTGTCTTTCAATCTTCTGAAGACTAAAATTATTGTTTTCTAACCTTCTGAAGACTAAAATTATTGTTTTCTAACCTTCTGAAGATTAAAATTATTGTTTTCCGATTTTCTGAAGACTACAATTATTGTTTTCTAACCTTCTGAAGACTAAAATTATTATCGTCCGATTTTTTGAAGACTAAAATTATTGTCTTCTGATTTTCTGACGACTAAAATTATTGCCTTCCAAACTTCTGAAGACTAAAATTATTGTCTTCCGATTTTCTGAAGACTAAAATTATTGCTTTTCAATCTTCTGAAGACCAAAATTATTGTCTTCCGATTTTATAAAGACTAAAATTATTGTCTTCCGATTTTCCACTGTCGCCGAGTATTTTTCTTATTAAAATAGAAACAGAGTATTACCTAAAACAGTGACGTTAGTGACGAGCATTCTCGGGGGGTGCGTGTTCACTTGACAGACGTACAATCCACGATCCTCCCTGCGCACCCCAGCGATCGCCAATCTCCAATTGTTTGGATATTGGAAGCTAACGCTGTACCTGGGATCGGAAATGTGAGTAGTATTACCCAGAGTTAAAAGGGATGCCCAGTCGGCGTTGCGGCGCAACCACATGACCTATAATTGTGACACAAATTCTACAGTTGCCTGTGATTCTGTGCGAGGACGTGTACGGTTAAAATACAGGGAGTTGAATCATGATGGGATACTAATTATGTTTCGTCTTCGTGTTACGTATTTAAGAGATCGTCTGTCAGTCGATACGTTCGATGCGTTTACGTACAGTCCCTGGCCATTGAATTAGGACCATTACAAATTTTCAGTATTTTTCACGTTTTCCGTAAAATTAAAATGCCTGTTCAAATTGTAATGATATAATTTATTAACTATTAGGTTCTTCCGAAAGTTTCTTTGGTTATTTTCCCGCAATGGTTTCATCTAGCAATGTTTAAATAAACATTTATCCTTATTTGTTAATCGAGATATAAATGGAAAGAATAGGACAAAATGAATCCTACATGAAATAATAATATATTCTAAAACATAAAATATTATGCATCCATTATTTATTAATAAAACGAAAGAAACTTTCGGGACAACCTAATATTAAGAATTGTTGTAACAGAATTTTAATAATGCAAGGTTTATTAAACAGGTTAGCTGAAACTATTTGTGTAATAATTATGAAACGCGAATCATTTTTTTTGTTTTCTTTTAAAGATGAAATTAATTGACTATTGTTTACAATTGTTAGTCATCCGTGTATTATTCATTATTTTTTTAAGTCTTCTACTGTTATTTATATTTATTCTTTCGATCGTTTATGAAGTTATAGAATGTAAATAATGATTCGTAACGTGTTTCTGATGTAGAGTATCTGTTGTTTATTGAATCATGTTTTAGATGTGAGATTATAGGTACCAATACCTTCTTTCCGGAGAGCATTGCAACTCGACAATCGAGAAGAGCCGTTGATCCGAGATGCAACGCCACGTTCTGGGATCCATTGATACCTTGGCCTTCAGCATTCTCGAAGTAAGGGTCCCAATCCGTTACTCGATGATGCCTCAATCGAGGAATCCGAAGGGGTGGCAAGTTAGCAATTATTTCCTCTGCAACAAATTCAGGAATACTTGATTAGTTTTTGCTGGTATGATATAAAATATACAATGAACTAAAATAAAATATAAAATATATTATTTCCTCAGCAACAAATTCAGGAATACTTGATTAGTTTCTGCTGGTATGATATAAAATATACAATTAACTAAAATAAAATATAAAGTATAGTATAATACAAGATAAAATACAAAATATAGTATAATGTAAAATAAAATACAAAATATATTATAATATAAAATATACGATAAATGTATAATCAAAAGATATATTTTATTCTGTCTGTTAACACTGGAACTACCGACGATTAACACTAGATTTACGGAATCCGTAAATTTCAGCAGCTCAGATTTCGTACTTAACCCTCTATAGCCCGAATTTTGTCTGCTTATCGGAGAAAAAATTACTATCGATCACAGTTTTTCACTTTGATTTGAAAATGTTTTAACTAATAATTATTGTAGATGGATCGTGGTGTCACTATAGTAATACAGTAATCAAATTTAATAGTGCAGTGATAACTAAAGAAAATTAATTTTTTAAAATATAGATACATCAGTTTGTAACTTTTAAGTCACACGGCCCCATAAAGGGTTAAGTTTAACAACGATGCGTGCGGAAAATGTAAATTGAAAATAAAATTTATATAGAAAAATGTACTAAATAAATCTCTGATTACAGAAATCAATTAATTTCAAATAAAGTGAACTAATAATATTACAAAAAATTTGTATTTCGATGTATCCATCAAAATGATCCAATCGATGCTTGTAAACCTAGTATTAACTCATTAACTGACAAATTTTTTTTTTTATTTTTGGCTGGATAAATTATATATGTGCACAAAAAGTTGTGCAACAATATAATTATATTGAAATTATGTTTTGTTTTGAAATTATTTGATATTTTTGAAAAAGTGCCAAATGGGTATCGTTATAAAATGGTAGGTAAAATCATTTGAATAAAAAACAAAAGATCGAGTAACTAACAGATCATTAACTATAATCTCTTAATTATGTACATTTATGGACTGTATTTCATTATAATATAAAAAAGAAACCAAAAATATTAAGCTTCAAATATGACAATTTTGTTCCGTTCAACTTACATATGAATTTCAATTTTGATCGCTTGTTGTAAAAAGAAACGAAACACAAAATATACATTTTCTGTTACGCACAATATTGACAGATATATATAGAATGAAATTAAATTGTCAAGCGTACCAAATATATTTTTGGCGACGAGTGGTAAACGTAAAATTCCCAAATCCCCAAATGGGGATCGTGGCAGCTAATGGGTTAATAGATATCTATTTGTATAAAAGAAACAAAATGATTGGAATTCGAATAAAATACACGATCCACAGGAAACGAAACCTGATTAATGTTTTTTACAAAAAGTCACAAAAAATCACTAAAAAATTCCTACAAATGTATCATTGTAAATTTATCGGAATTTTTGTAAGAAACAATGAACTAGTTAATTTGATCGCTTTGGTAGTTGCACTGTTAAACGTGTAAAATACAAAGCATCCGGATACACCGTGAACGAAGAACATTCTGTTTTCAAATGAAACAGAACCAGGCTCAGAACATTAATCCTTCGCGACGCGGTTGAATAAAAGTTAAAACCTGAACCATATGGGGTTCGTTCTACCCCGACCATTATCCATCTACAAATACATAATTTGAATAAAAACGCACTTTAAAATTGTGTTTCATCGATTTTGTAATAAGATCAGATCTAAGAAAAGCATTGATTTATCTTTCAAATCTTTTGAAAGTTAACAAATCGATATGTTTGAAAACTTTTGATCGAAAGAAATACAGCAGTTTTAAAATCGCTGGGATTAATTTAATCTCATCTGGTTCATGGAAGATTAAATGTGAAGGGCATAAATAGATGAGTGAATTTGTAAGAATGTGGCTTTAATTATTCTTCGATCGAACGGATCATAGAGCGTGATATTAATGCATCTCTTGGAAACGTTATAATTGTTAATTAGATGTTACCAAGAAACTCGATCAATCACTCTGGACGATCATTAACACTGAACCTACCGACGATTAAACTATACCTGCTTGTATTAAAGAAATTACAATAATGGATACTTGGAAAAATACACAATGCTAGAGAAACAAATCTTTGATCATATATTTTACGGAAAATCACAAAAAAATACTCAAAAGTGCACTGTTAATAATTTATAAAATTTGGAGAAGAAATTACGAAACGGTCATTTGACCGCTTTGGTAGGTTTAGTGTTAATTATGATCGATACGATACGATATTTTTGAGAAATACTCGGAACTTAGATACCTCGGATGTTTGTTATCCAGATAATTAAATTCATAGTGCCAGCGATTCGATGTGGATCAAAAATATCGATCCATTCTAAGAGATAAGCGTTACGATTTTAATTTTTCTGAGAAACAACAAACTAGTCAATTTGATCGCTTTGGTAGTTGCACTGTTAAACGTGTAAAATACAAAGCATCTGGATACACCGTGAACGAAGAACAATCTGTTTTCAAATGAAACAGAACCAGGCTCAGCTGGATCTAATATATTCTCTTTACAATTTGTGTCATTCAAATGGGTCTCCCATAAATCTAAGAAGCTTCCCTTGTACTGATTATATCTTGATAATGAAAGTAAAATCGCTACGAAATGGAAATAAAATAAAACCTCGAATCTAATCCCTGTGAAGGTACAATTTGGCGAAGATTTTCCCGTAAGCTGTAGACATCCGTCTTGCATGCTGGCGTTGTAATAGGATTCTCACGGACGTGTCAAGCTTGTATAGGGAAAGCGCGAAAAATGCGAGAACGGCGTTCAAGTAAATTGCACTCTCATTCCATGAATCATTCCGGGATCGTTGATTTATCAGCTGCACCATCGTTTGCTAACAACACTATTTGCTGTGGCGTAAATCACGAGAACGCTTTATTAAAGCGTTATTAAAATACATCGTCTTTGATTTATGATCCCGGGGAAAAGTTCTCTTTTTTTTTTTTTTATAGAACGATAGATCAATCTGAACAAATTGACTCGTGTGATTTTGAAAATTCTGCTGTTGTATAAAAATTCGTCGTTCCGATATATATTTCTGTTGTTTGTCTGATAAATATAAAAAAAATTGTTTTGTATGTAGCATATAGATTTTTATTGTTTTTAATTTCTCAACGGGGGGAGAATTATTCAAGGATTTAATTTGCTACGATAAAGAAACGCCTTACGATACGAATAGAAGAATCTTCGATTAATAATATTCGCATTTCTTTTTCTTATTCTTGGCGCAGCGTGTCCTAGCGTATTTTATAAAATTGTTATTTAACCCCTTGGATTACGATTTACTTTCAAAGAAACGTGCGTGTGCAGACGATGTAATTTAGCGGAAAACTGTGCGCGGAGTTATCACAAAATAAAACTGTAATGTTTCAGTTTTTATTGAATATATTTATGTAAATGTGGACACTGTTTCATTCGTGATAAAACAGATTAATAAGGTAATGATAATAATGAATAAAAATTTGTAACGATATCCTCTTTAACTAACAATGGAATTAAGAAAAAAAAGAAACAAATTTCTTAATTTAATGGAAATTATCACGAACATTAACAAACTATTTAAATCCTAATATTTTCTTAACTTCTCTTAACTAATATTCTTGAAGTGTGTGATAGTTCTCGAAGCACTCAACAAATTTTCTTTTACAAAATGCCTACCACCGTCATCTACGACGAGACAATTTTAGATAGAAAAGAAGACAAGAGAATGTGTAAATATCATAATAATTTTTTTTTCCAAGTTACAAGAAATTTATATGATTTTTAAACATTTATATACGCGGCGGGCCGTCAAAGTCGAGTTTGGCACAGATAATGTATGAGGGCGAGACTCGTCATTTCCACTTAAGGGTTTAAAAAAAACTTCAAAAATTTGTAACAGATTGCGAATTAACATTTATCAAACTACCTCTGTTCCTGGCTCACAAATAAATCATTGCTAAAACGGTAACAAATACAAATAGAGGGTTAACCATCGACCACCTCGTTTCATCCTACACAGTATTCACAGCCGAAAGAAAGAATTGTGACATGGACCAGCGTGTGCGGAAAAACACAAAAAAAAAAAAAAAATACAGCAACTATTGAAATTTATAACAAGAGATATCACTCAAATGACACACGCCGATTTTGATGAAATTTTGATACGTTATGGAACTCGAAAAAATATTTGACACGTATCCTTTTTTTATCTGCAAACATCCGTGTTGAAGGGGTGAAAACAGCCCCCAAAGTTGGGTTGAAAAACACATTTTGGCGAATATCTCGAAAACTGTTTGGCGTAGAGAAAAAATAAAAAATGGAAATTGTGTGGTTTCGAAAGGCCAATTATATGGTAAAAACAAATTTACAAGAAATTCATTTGTTTATACAATTTTTAAAAAATTAACATTTTGTTGAAAATTTCTTTTATAAAACGTTGAAGTATTATTATAAAAATTTGTACACACAAACTATTGGTACAAACAAAAAATAGAGATAAATTGGAATTTTTAGTTTCACCCTTATGAATATATATTAGTTCCTTGTAAGAAATATTAAGCTTCTCCATAAACTTTAGTTCTCCAAAAACATTTTTTTTACAGACTCAGTCGCTAATAACCCAATTAAGTGGTTGATGCGACTTAAAATAGACAATTAAAAAAAAGAAATTATAATAACCTGTAAATAATCTCCGTATATATTTTAAGCTACAGTAATTACGAAATATAATTAGTCTTCACAATTTGATTCCAATAAATTGAGTTTTTACTATATAACCGTTCGTTTAAACTTTTTTTGTTTTATTCTACAATTATAAATCTACAATTAAAGTCTACACTCTTAAATAATAATAAAAAATATAGTACGAACGATTGTTCACAAGTAATCCGAGAAAATGTTAATGTTTGTTTCAGAGCAAAACTAATGATCCGATCATCAAGTATCGTCGAACCGATGCAATATTTGGATATCCGGGAAAGTAAAATTCTTGTGAAGCTTGAGATTGTTCGTCGAACGGTTCGATGAGGTTTACTCACGAAACTGGAGAAACATAACAGTTTGTGGTTTATGGAACGTGAAGAATTTATCGATACCAACGCTAATCTCTCGCGGTACCTTGAGAGCTGAAATGCGAGCAGCTCGATCGTGCTTTTTTGGCACTCAAACTGTTCAATGTTCACATCATTCGTTAATTAACCCTTTGCCCTATAACCACGAGTCACACTCGTGGCGTTGATTCTGGATAAAATACAATAAAAACACACAATATTTATGATAAAGTTCAATTTTAGCTTTAACTGTAATTTAAATTTACTGTTTTTTAACTGTTTTTTAAATTTGTAAACGTTTAATTATTAGGAATAAGGTTTAGGTGAGTGACGCGCATAAATTTATAATCAGTCTCACACTAATTCTTTAACTACACAACACACTCGTTCGACGCTCTGTTCAACACCCTCAACGCTCTGTTCAACACTCTGTTCAACTCTACTCTACCCTCTGTTCAACTCTCTCTCAAAAATCTAACCTGCTCGACGTTCTTTTCCACACTCCTCTTTTCCTTAACGGAAAACCCTCGCAAGTCCCTTTTCTCCCTCCTTCGCACTCCTATAACCTTGCCCACGCATCGAGTCCGTTGGGTCTGGTATTCGTCCGTTACGCTTTCTATTGCCCTCCATAAACTAGCGGTCCTTAAAACTACGACACTACATTAGCAAATACAAAATACTGTAGGGATGTTAGGTTGCTGGCGGGTGTCTCAATGAAAACTCGCCAATGGACACTGTCTGGTTAATAATTACTATTTATTAACTAATAAAAGAACTAAGTGTTACAATGTGTTACTTTAATCTTCCAATGTTCGCTCTCTAATTCTCTATTCTCAACTCGCTACTGTAAGAGTCAGGCACTACCTGCGACGGGACGGCGCCAGTAGATGGGCCTCTCAAGTGGTGGTGTGAATGTATTTATGGTTGCGAGTGAGAATGATCCGGGTATGTTTGGAAAAGTGTGACCGTGGACGAATCTTGGGTGGTCGAAAGAATGCTAGCGAAGAGTGGCTGAGTTATGTCAAGTGTATGTTTGAAACCGAGAAACTGGGCCGTGAGAATGAAGTCTACGTGACTGCGTGATTGGAAGGGATGAATGCGAAGATTTTGAGTGCAAGTGAAAAAGGGATGTATGTGGAAAAAAGATAGAGCGATTGAGGGATGTACATTTAAGCGAGTGAATGTTCGGGGCGAGAGAGATTGTGTGGCAAGAGGGCAGTGAGGAAAGAGAGCAGCGAGGAGAGAGAGTGTTAAGAGTATTGTTTAGTAGTGTTAAAACTTCAGTTATTATTATTATTATTATTGTTTATTGAATAAAACCAAATAATCCCCACGCGCCACAGAGCTCGATCATTCTGACAGAGACTTCAGAAAGTGTCAGTGATTTCCGTTCTTCCGATCTTCCGTATCTTCCGTATTATTCAGTTTTCCTTCCGCTTTATTTCCGTCTCTCTCTCTCTCTTTTCCTCTCCCTTACACTACTTTCAACTCTTTATACTCAACTGACTATTATCGACTCACTATTCTCAACTCTCTATAATCCGTTCAACGAGACGAGTCACTAAGTAAAAACAAACAACTGCTTCGCTTTTCACGTGATCGGCTCTGCGACTACGGTCATTAGCTGTCATATGTTACAACTCAGGGCCAAGTTATGGTGGTCCCTTGCCGAGGGGGTTTGCAGGCAAGATTCGGAACCTACGATGTGATGTGGGCATCTAGAACCCGTAAGTCGGCCCTGCCCTGTTCATGTGTTCGTGTTTATACTCGGTGACTCGTCTCGTTGAATGGAGTATATACTTGATTGCCTATTCTCAACTAACCTCGCACGCGCATTTTCTCCATCCATATATTCCCTGATTCTCTCTTCTTCTATTCCTCAATCTCTTTCACTCTGCTCAGGCATTCTCAGGAACTCGTCGGTCACACGATAATCTCTGTCATTCGGTCCAAATACTCTTTTATCACACTTCTATCGTTCGGTCCAAGCACTCATCTCTCACACCTCTACCACTCGGCCCAAACACTCGTCTCTCGCACCTCTATTGCTCGGCCCAAACACTCGTCTCTCGCACTTCGATCACACTGTCCGAAACACTCTTTATTCGCACCTCTAGTACTCCTGATTAACTCTTTCGCTACTACGGGCGACTATGGTCGCCCTCCATAAGATGCCACTGTGATACTACGGGCGACTAGCCGCTCTCCATAAGTATCTCACTCTAGATGTTAACTCCCACTAGATAATTTATAATACAAAATTATTCTTAACCCTTTGACTACTGTTGACGCCTATTGGCGTCCGAAACATGTTGGCTTCCCGGTACTGTTGGCGCCTATTGACGTCCGAAACATATTATGTTAATTTTTGGTTTGACGTCTTAGACACGTCATCCGCTCCTAGGGGAAAAAAGGGAATGACGTGTCTCAGACGTCAAATGTACCCAAGGGGTTAAACATTCGCGCCTCAGACTCACCATTCCCACAATACGTGTAATATTTCAATACTTTGCGTTTGACAGAGTGTCAAAGACGTGAATAAAGATTGAAGAAATCGTAAGTCAAGAGGTTAAGAGCTCTATTTGCTTTCCTTTTTCATAAAAAGGTCCCAAATTAAATCATTCCACACGACCGTGTCTTGCGTCCAGTTCATCACATTTTGTGCAAACATTTAACCAAGCCAGTCTGCATTTCTCCCAGCGAATTTTTCCATTTTTGTATCACCGATTGCGAGTAGAGTCCCTTGTTCCTTCGATCTGCAACGAGACTCCTTTGTGGCGAAGATCAAATCAACGTGTCGAACAATCGATTCGAGCATCGGGCGATGTTTACTGCGAAGAGGATTTGTTTCTTCGAGTATTCAGATACGATCGCTTTCCACTCGATGCAACACGACATTCGTTTGAAACGCGACAAAGCATTGAAACCTCGAATTCTCAGATCAATCGGAACCGGTCTTCCTAAGACGAGAGAATGGTAAAAATGATGAAAATGCTGGAATTATTCTAGGTACAAGGAAAAGAAGGATAAAGAAGATTGAGAAAACGAGAACACTGAGACAAAATGGAGCGAACAGAAAGAAAGAAAGGAAAGAGAGAAATCGTTTCTCGTCTGCGCTGGTCGACCTTTCTTTTCATATTAATTATTTAATAATATCGTAATATTCTGAAACGATGAGCACTCGTACCGTGGATTCCAGCGAGGGATAGGGCACAAAGGAAGACGGAGGGTTGAAAGTAACCAGAAGTGGAACACAGTGAGCGAAAAGGGTCGAAGAAATCGCGGAACCATGGATCAGAGTTTCGCCTACTCAACCTTCCAATCTTTTGCTCGATCAACTTTCTCGTGAATTTAAACTCGAATCATTTTTGTGCCTCGTGTCGAGGAGAAACAGGAATTATAATTATGTAGCCGCTAGTAGACGGGAAGAAGTTACGAAACTTTAACA
>SMSQ01025733.1:3898-14912 GCA_019453375.1 Ctenoplectra terminalis
TACATTTCATATGCACCAACCTAATAAACGAAGACATAAATAATTCTGTGGTACGGAAAACATCTAAGTACGCTTTTATCGGATGATTACCTCATTTTTAAAGGCGTGTATACTTTTCGTAGCGAAAGGGTTAAGCGAGGGTGGTTGTGTAATAATTATTTTCTGGTACAAAGATTGGTGTCTGTTTTAATTCTTACGCGTATACATTTTTTTTTTAGCCTCTTTGCTTATTATTACATATATATATCACAGTTATAATGTAATACATTATATTTTAGCTTCTCAAGGTGGCGAATTTATATTTATTGTTTTAATACGACGATAGTAAAGACGACGTAGGTATTTTGTATTTATATGATGTTTAACTTTAACGGAAATTTTTTATAACATGCAGCTGCAATTAAAGAATGGCCGCGGTATTTGTCGGTCAATACGAATATCGGATGTTCGCACACAGATATGAATTTGCGTATTTTAACGGAAATATTGAATATTCATTACAAATATCCGATTGTGGTGCCAGAGTTACATGTTTTATATCTTTTTACAAAGCTATATTTCATGTGAAATTCGGGATACCTTTGTAGTTACACGATTCGTTTCCAGGGAAACGTTATATTTATCGAATGATCGTTACAATCATCAATTTTTACTTCGCTGTTCGATGAATCGGTGTTATTGGAGGGTACGTCATCAGGTTTGAAAAATGTAGTTCTCGAATCCGTGAATTGAGGTATCATCGAAGGTATAAATCAGTTTGAAAAATGTCGCGTCGTTTGATGACCTTATATTTGTCTCTTTATACAAGTGTGCTTGAAATAAGTTGACCAGAATATTTTCACCCAATTCGGAAACCAAAATCGTGCGTCGATGAATAACGATGATGGTATATCATCGCTTTCAAAGGATAATTCGAAATTTTTCGACAAATCGATCGAAATGAAGATATCGCGCGTTTTAATTTCGCGTTTGATAATTATTTTGCATCGAATCGTAAATCTAAATGGCCATGTTCGGCGGTCGAAATTACACGGATCGTTTGTCCATTTTGCGATTTGTTCGATAGTTCCTCTGGGAGGAATAACCGTACGATATCTGTGGGTGGTTCCGTCGTTGAATTCGACTGTCACAGAATCCTTCTGGAAACAAATTGCACGTCATTCCATCTGAATTATCGTTGCAGGCACAGGGAAAAGAGAAAAATTGAAGATTGATAAGACGATATATTCGATAATAATGCGCGTCGTGAAATTTTTAACGTAACAGTTATAACGAATGCAATAATGCATAATAGTTAACTTGATTCTGAAACAAAAATAGTAAAAAAATATTGAAATAATTCCCTTAACACGTTGACTGCCACGCTGAAATTACATATTTTGCCGAGGACGCCATGGCTGAGGACGTCACACCGGTAGATAGAAGATTGGACAAAAATTAATCTCATTTCTGATCTTCTGATAAAAATTTTTAATCGTTGAATAATGCACACTTTATTTCAAAGTATTCTCTAACCAGCGATGATGTTAACCCTTAGCGTTCCTTTGGCTCCGCTACGGAGACATTCTGTTTTCAACATGATTACGCTCAATTTCCAAAGATATCTCAGCATGATGATTTACAAAATAAACAATTTATGTTTCTAGTATTCTAAAGTATTCTCTAATAGCGACGATGATGTTAAAAATTCGTTAACTATCAATGTTTATTTTATTTTTACAATTATAAACATTTTAACCCTCTATAGCCCGAATTTTGTCTGCTTATCGGAGAAAATATTGCGATTGATTTTTCGCTTTGATTTGAAAATGTTTAAACTAATAATTACTGTAGATGGATGGTGTCGCTACGGTAATACAGTAATCAAATTTAATAGTCCAGCGATAACTAAACAAAATTAATTTTTTTAAATGTAGATACATCGGTTTGTAACTTTTAAGTCGCACGGTCCCATAGAGGGTTATTAATTACCTCTATAGCACACCTCCATAGCACTCTGGCCACCGATGACCACCATGGCGCTACAGGAGAAACAATCTCCGGTCATATATGACCACTGCGGCAGTCAACGTGTTAATTATCTTCGGAAACATGGATACGATATGATGTTTAGAATCTTAAAAATTTAAATGCATACTTTAAAAGATGTCTTAAATTTAATTAACCCCTTGTCTTATTATTTCTTCAGTAGCTATGTATATTAGCAACAGTATTCGCTTTGACACCGTGTCAGATTCAAAACTCTGAAATATTATACGCAATTTATATTTGTTAATTCTCAATCTTGTAGATTAAAATTACAGCTAAAGATAAAATTAAATTTTATTGTGTTTGGACTATAACCTGCGTCAGAAGTGTGACTCGTGGTTGTAAGGCAAGAGATTAATAAGCATTAACAAAGCAAACTGAAAAGTATTTTGTATTCTCTTACATTTTTTAAGTAGAGTTATCTTTTTTAACACGCATCAAAGTTGAATCGATACGTAGAATTTTATGTCTGTTGGTATAATAAATT
Source organism: Ctenoplectra terminalis (assembly GCA_019453375.1). NCBI lineage: Eukaryota > Metazoa > Arthropoda > Insecta > Hymenoptera > Apidae > Ctenoplectra > Ctenoplectra terminalis. The sequence continues at coordinate 6,414 of SMSQ01025733.1, forward strand.
ATTTTGATTCCCTTTTCGAAAAATGCTGTATCGAGTAATAAATCAGAGAATGAACGTTGATAAATCTCTGTTATGCTTCGAAACAAAATTACATAAAAATACCATCTACGTTTGCAACAAAAATTACCGGTATTCCCCCTCGTTTCCCGTGACAACCACTCTGTCGTGCATTCTTCTCGCGTGCAAAGAAATTAATCCGGCGCTGTCCGAAGGGTAACGGGAGAAAAAAGGCGAGCAAAGGCCCGAAGAAGCGGAAAGAGTCGTAATGAGTAACCAGACAGGAAGAACGATAGATACGGAGGAGAGGCAGATAGAATAGTTTCATAGCACCTAGAAGAGGGAGACTGAGATGGGGTGGTTGCAGTTGCGAGGTCAATGACCGACAAGCAGTCGCCCCGTTCGAGCCAACCAACCAAACGAACAGAGGTTCTCAATTATCTGTTCCTGTCGTCTCGTCTTCTTTTTCCTCTTTTTTCTACTTTTTTCTACTTTTTTCTCCTTTTTTTCTTCTTTCTTCTTCTTTTTTCTTCTTTTTTCTCTCTTTCGCTCCTTTTTTCATGGACCAATTGTGGTGGTAATTACGGAACCTGTCCAATCGTAAGTTTGCAATTTAAAAATACTACATATACCACTCACTCTATTTATTGTTATTTATAGTCATACAAATGGCGAGTCAGCTAAAGCTAGAGTTTACTTTTAACGACACTGAGAATGTGTAAAGAATGAAGTACTCGTTTCATAGGAACTAATATTGTGATAAGAAAAATTTAATTTCTGTACGATATTTTACGAGATTTCGAAGTCCACCAATTTTTCTTAAACGAAACACTATATCTTTATTATCTTAATATTTATTTGTCTAAAATATCTTATTTAATTCTTACCGTTAAAATTTAAGTTTCTTAAGTTACGAGTCGTCAATTTTTGTTTTTTAATCTTATTTTACCCATCACTCTGCCACCTCCAAATTTATAAACCTTTTTTTTTTATTTTTTCTGCAAGACTGAGGCTACTTTCACGATCGTCAAAATTTTTCCGCACTTTTTTTATCGCTGCTTATTCAAAGAAATTTTTCGTTACGACATGTTACTTTCTCGGTGAAAGCTACGATGGACAATAAAAAAAAACAGAAAATTTAATTCCGAAAGGTATTTGTAACGAAGTTACGACAAAGATAAAAATTTCGAAGGGAACGAAAGTTCTTCGGGGACACCAAACCTTTCATTAGGAAACAAGTTGAAGAGGTTGCTCGATTATGTATACCGTTTAAACGGTGGACTATATGTTGCATGCACCTTGACAGAGGCAAGGAAAAATGGTACGTGTATTTTTATTACGGTAATAGATACGTACTTGTACCCGTTTACGTTGATCCTATATTTGGAATCGCTTAGGTGAATTCCTAAATACGCGAACAAATTCTGTTTCCAACTTTCGAAGCGGTTGCATGAACGTGAAACGTCGCTCGCGACTATAGGTGTGCACTGTTGTTTTAAAAGTTTGTCCATTGGCTAAATTCGTCGCGATTTACACCAAGTTTCTATTGTTGGACTTAACTTGGCTGTTGGTGTGTCGGATCGTTCTGTTCACACTAGGACAACGGTTTAACTTTTTTTTTTTTGGTTTGAGAACATTCGTGGAAAGACGTGTTCATCGTGTTCGAATCAGGCTGACTCAAATTTTTATATACTGTAGATGAAAAATGTACGGGTCAGACTATACTTTGAGCCTAGTTTTGTCCAACAAACGCGTTCCAGTACGGCGACCTGGAAAATAAATCGAAGCAGATCTGATATTTTAGAATTTATTAATATTTACTGTTTTATATATTTTAAGCCTAGTTTTGTCTAACGAGCAGTTTCCAATACGACGTCGCTTGTTACAGTAGAATTAATATAAAATCTCAGGAAAAATTACGATTATGGAGAAACATCAGGGTTATAAAATGCTTGAAACCGTAAAATCCGTATCGGTTTTTTAAAAAGTGTCATTTTTTGCTAAACTTAAATCAAAGCAACTTTTTCTCTATCTATATTTTATTCAATTTAAGTTCTTATATAAACGAACAAAAGAGAAGAATAAAAAATGCAATAAAAAAAGTATACGCCATATGTTTCACGGAACCAAAGAAAAGAGTTTAAAAATTCTTCTGCGACCTTCCGATTATTTTTAACCAATTCGAGTTTTCCTTTGTTAAAAATATTTCCTAATATTGAGAAAAATATAGAATATAGAAAAAAAGAATGAAAAAAACATAGAAAATAGAAAACCTATATCCGAATTTCTTCGTTTCAGTTTTATTGATGTAATTTCAAAGATACGTTTCTATCGGAAAGAGAAATTTTTTTCCTACTAAAATGAACGCGCGCTTGAATCGAAAAGAATTTGAGGACCGTTGCAAAATATTCGCAAAGAAATTAAGCAGAGAGGTTCTCCGTTTATATATCGAAACACCATAGATTCAATTTTATTGATTTAATTTCAAAGATACGTTTCTATCGGAACGAGAAATTTTTTTCCTACTAAAATGAAAGCGCGCTTGAATCGAAAAGAATTTGAGGACCGTTGCAAAATATTCGCAAAGAAATTAAGCACAGAGGTTCTCCGTTTATACGTCGAAACACCATAGATTCGCCTCTAAAGACGATCAGGACGACCGTCAGAAGCGAGGGTACCGTTTAAACACAGATGTTACTCGGCACGAGCTGGTTATTACCTAAATTCGGTCCGCCGATCGATCGGCCAGAGCTCTCCAACGTTCGTTACAAACGTATTCAAGAAACCGACGACGACGATTCCTCGACGCGGGTAAAGTGTCTCGAGGAACGAGCCGCGAAAGAAAAGTTCGTAGGAGAGGAAGAAGGAAAACTAGGTTTCTATGGAGGTGGCCAGGTTTAACGTAAAAGAGAATACGGGTCAAGTCTTTTTATAGCGGCAAGGGCAATCCCGCGATAATGCAGCCCGATTCTCTCCCTTCGGGAATGTCGGTGTGTACAGGAGGAGAAGGTTCACTGAAAACACACCGTTATTTTCTCTATCCGCAATTGCCCCAGCGGGAATTTCACCTTGGATCCTGCACTCGCTCTCTTCTGCGTGCGTTTTCAGGGTCACGCTTATGGGAACTGATCGGATGCCTCTTTGAGTCTCCGTGAAACAAGAATTTCCCGATGACTGGAGCTTCTAGTCTCGTAATTGGTTTTTTTCTACATTTGATTAGAGGTTTGCTCCGTTGAAGACGTGGATGTGGAAGATTGATGGTGCGCGATAGTGATTTAGTTGGAGGGGATGAAGTTCGTAGCTTTGATATTTTTGGAAAAATTAATATTTAATTCAGTGAATACGTAATTTCCTGATCGTTTTGGTTTTTCGTATATTAGAATAGAGGTTTCTCTTTTTTCCAGAGGTGGGAAATTAACTGTACCCGATGAAGGTTTAATTTTGGGGGATGAAGTTTGTAGCTTTGATATTTTAGAAAAATTAATGTCTAATTCAGCGAATACATAATATCATGATCGTTTTGGTATTTTATGTGTTAGGATAGAGGTTTCTCTTCTTCCAAGAGGTGGGAAATTAACAGTACGCGATGAAGGTTTAATTTTGGGGGATGAAGTTCGTAGCTTTGATATTTTGTAAAAATTAATATTTAATTCAGTGAATACGTAATTTCCTGATCGTTTTGGTTTTTCGTATATTAGAATAGAGGTTTCTCTTTTTTCCAGAGATGGGAAATTAATAGTACCCGATGAAGGTTTAATTTTAGGGGACGTAGTTTGTAGCTTTGATATTCTGGAAAAAATTAATGTCTAATTCGGTGAATAGGTAATGTCCTGATCGCTTTGGTTTTTCATATATTAGAACAGAGATTCCTCTTCTTTCAAGAGGTGGGAAATTAATAGTACCCGACGAAGGTGTTAATTTTGGGGAATGAAGTTTGTAGCTTTGATATTTTAGAAACATTAATGTCTAGTTCAGTGAATACGTAATGTCGTGATCGTTTTGGTTTTTCGTATATTAGAATAGAGGTTTTTCTTCTTTCAGATGTAAGAAATTGTCAACAATTTCTTATTAAACGTTAAAGCTACGAACTTCATCCACCAAACCTAACCCTTCATCACGTACTATACTGTTGACGCGATGAAGGTCTAGTTTTGAGGGATGAAGTTTGAAGCTTTAACGTTTTGGAATACCTGGCCCTTTCTTTAACTTGTAAAAAATATGTACAAATAATTGTTACCCTTATTATAGATACTTTTTTAAATACCTATAATTTTTATTTCTTCGATACAAATAAGTCTAATCGCCGGTAGCTCTAGTGTTAATATCCGCGGCAAACGAGAAAAAAAAAAAAAGAAGGATTAACACGGCGTACCGCGTCTTTAACGCGTCTTCGCCATTATTTCCTCGAATAAAGCACACGTGTGCCCGTCTGTCTCGTTTCGTCGAACAGAGACGAGTGCATCTGCGTTTTCGATAGTGTGAATACGTTATCTGGCGAATCGTATATGTAGAACCGGAAACGTTTATCGATTTTTCATCTGGCCATTTCTGGTATCGGTATAAAAATGCAGAGATAGACCGGTGCATCACCATAAATTCAACAGTCGTCGAGATTATGTACACGGTAAATATAACGCATAAATCTGTCGCGTTTCTTTTTATTTCAGAAATAAACAAATCTGACCGTGCGATAAATAAAAACAGCCGTGTTTGCTTACTTATTTCCGGAGCGTAAATTGTATCTCACTTTTCGCCGTGTCTGAGATATTAAACATTGCGTTTCGATCATTTTTTTTTATTTTTTTTTTTTTACGACGCTTCATTGGGAAGACAAATCGTCGAAACGATTTTTGAACGCGCTCCTGTCGACTTTCGCTTGGTTTACGATCGAACGCGGTATAATTTGCTTAACTCCTTGTCGTACTATTTATAAAATAAATACACGTATCGGCGATAGTTATTTACGATAGTTTCGACTTGGTATTAAATGCAAAATATAAAAACATTGTACTTAATTTATACTTTCCAATTCTCAATCTTACGGATGTGAAATTACACTTAATCTTCTATAACCCGAATTTTGTCTGCTTATCGGAGGAAAAATTACGATGGATCACAGTTTTTCGCTTTGATTTGAAAATTCTTAACCTTCTATAGTCCGAATTTTGTCTGCTTATCGGAGATAAAATTACGATTGATCACAGTTTTTCGCTTTGATTCGAAAATTCTTAACCTTCTATAGCTCGAATTTTGTCTGCTTATCGGAGGAAAAATTACGATTGATCACAGTTTTTCGCTTCGATTCGAAAATTCTTAACCCTTTATAGCCCGAATTTTGTTTACTTATCGGAAGAAAAATTACGATGGATCACAGTTTTTCACTTTGATTCGAAAATTCTTAACCCTCTATAGCCCGAATTTTGTCTGCTTATCGGACGAAAATTACGATTGAGTACAGTTTTTCACTTTGACTTGAAAATATTTTAAGTAATAATTACTGTAGATGGATCGTGGTGTCACTACAGCAATACAGTAATCAAATTTAATAGTACAGTGATGACTAAATAAAATAAACTTTTTTAAATACAGATACATTAATTCGTAACTTTTAAGTCACACGGTGCCATAGAGGCTTAAGAATACAACGAGAATATATTACAAATAGGACGCGTCGTTGTTTCATTCGAGCTATAATCTGCGCCACGAGTGTGGCTCGTGATTGTAAAACAAGGGGTTAATGCTTGTAACGACGCGGAAACACTGTACACAATTCGATTTGAATATTAATACTGCTGTAACGAACGGTATTTTAGGATAACGAAGGAATGCGCTGATATGTTCCAGCGTTAAAATCAGGTATACCTCGTCACGTATAATTAACTATGCATACATTACCGCTTAAAATTATACGAATCTTTTTTATTGTCCGAATATAATTTAGATTACAGATAAAAAAAAAAAACACTAACAATTTTATTAGTATCGCAATAAGTACCACAAATCGCCCAAAAAAATAATCAAAAAAATCGGAACTATTAAAGAAAAGTGTCTCACAATCATTAACACGTTCGCGGACAGTAAAAGTTTCAGCCAGGTGCAAAAATTGACAATCATTTTATTTTTAAATTGGTTGCGATATCCGAAATTTGATTAAACACATTTTACAAGGGTAGTCAGATTATCATATTTCAATCGTTATATACAATGAAACTTAAAATTAATAAAATTAAAAATAAAATAAAAACTTAAGGTTACATAAAATTAAATTCAAAATAATTGACTTTGAATTTGAATGCTATAGCATTGTCACTCTGCATCATCATGAAAATTAATGCTATAGCGTTCACGTCCTCGAACGTGTTAATAGAAGCTTCTAAAACAGCACGAGTTAGACTTGCAAGGAAACATATCGAACTGTCCGTCTCCGATTTTGATGAAACTTGGTGGATACATTAAGCAGGTGAAAATAAGGAACACATTTTTTTATAGCTGCCCAATCGCAAGTTCAGGAAGCGAAACGACCGTTTGAAGTTTCAGCAGAAAAATGCTATCTCGAAAACTATCATAGAAAAAAACTTCTTAGGGGAAAGTTTCCTGGTTTCTTAAAGTAAAATAAATAGTGGTCACAGATTTTGTAGAAAGTAATTTGTTTGTGACAAGAAAATTTATTGACATATAAATTTATTAATATATACATTATTTTAAGAGATACGAAAATTTACATAATGACAAAAAGGGTCCGAAATTTTTTTCCGAATCCATTAATACATAATATGATAGATTTGCCTAGCTACAGTTTTGTAAATTTCCTTATCATACGCAAACCGTGGGAATCCGAATTATTCTTTTCATATAATACGCTAAAGTTTTTTTCTATCTACGATAGTTTTCGAGATACCATTTTTCTGCTGAAACTTCAAGCGGTCGTTTCAACCCCTAAACTTGCGATTGGGCAGCTATAAAAAAATACGTGTCCCTCATTTTCACCGAGCTTCATCAAAATCGGAGACAGTTCGATATGTTTCCTTGTTAGAAACTCTTTCTCGGAATTTTTTTTTTCATTCCATACTATGACCGCGAATATAAACCCACGTAACGCGCTCCCACTCAGCGCTCTAAACTTTCAAGCAATCGGCCATTACAGTTACAAATTTTCCAACGGTAACAAAATATATATATATATATTGATTCGAAAATTCTTAACCCTCTGTAGCCCGAATTTTTTCGTATTATACAACTTGATACTTGCAACAACTACAGAAACGCTTAAATTCTTAACCCTCCATAGCTTGAATTTTGTCTGCTTATGTGAGAAAAAATTACGATTGATCAGAGTTTTTCGCCTTGATTCGAAAATTCTTAACCCTCTGTAGCCCGAATTTTTTCGTATTATACAACTTGATACTTGCAACAACTACAGAAACGCTTAAATTCTTAACCCTCCATAGCTCGAATTTTGTCTGTTTATCGGAGAAAAAATTACGATTGATCACAGTTTTTCGCCTTGATTCGAAAATTCTTAACCTTCTGTACCCCGAATTTTTTCGTATTATACAACTTGTTACTTGCGACAACTACAGAAACGCTTAAAAAAAAAGTTCTTCAAAATGGAATCCAATGGAGCCGCACCGAACTTGGAAATCAACGATTCCAAAAGGCCCCGCGTATCGGTGCCAATCAACAGTCCAATTTATCCCCTCAGCCTCCGACCTCTATACCCCTCGAACCGCAAACACAGAGAGACAACTTCCGTTGGCGGTCGAAGCAGCGGCGAGAACAGGCCACCGGTACGCCTCTCCGTGTTCCTCCTGCCCGGAGTAAAATCTGTAAGGGATCAATAAACAGGGCCATCCTTCGAACGCGTCTTACGACCGCGAAATCCTCGGCCGCGGCGTTCGCGAGGCCGCGCGCGGGGAGGGTGGTGGCACAAGACTCGCATGACGTGCGTGTGTAAATGTACGGTGGCGGCTAAAAGAGGGAGGGATCAGTTATTGATCTTCTCTCGTCGCGTACGAGCGGCTTCCCTCTCTCTCCTTCACTCTATATTTCTATCTTTCTCGCTCACTCTCTCTTTTATCCAAAGAGGAAAACGTATCGAAGCATATCGCGCGTACCGACCGATCGGGTCGGTCCGCTGCAGCCACTCGCGACGAGAGCTCGACGCGTAGTGAGAAAAGTGGTATCGCGTCGCCAGTTCCGAGCGAGCGTAGCGCGGTTCGGGCAAGCCTGACCGGGAAGCGTGGCCAGGCGCCGGAGGTGGCCGAGCCTCGTCGAAGGCGGCCGAGCGCGGCCGAGCTCGTACCGTCGGCCGAGCGTCCGCCGCTCGAAGCCAGTGGCTCAGTGCATGCACAGCGGCCGGCCGGCGTGCATAGTCGGTGATAACGGCGGTGCGCTCCCGGCCACGAATTTTCTTCTATTTTTTTCGGGAGGATACCTTTCTCTCTTTCTCTTTCTTTTTTTTTTTTTTTTTTTTTTTTTTTTTTTTTGCCGCAATCCCCCCCC
>SMSQ01025733.1:15172-77021 GCA_019453375.1 Ctenoplectra terminalis
TTTTTTTTTTTTTTTTTTTTCTTTTATTAGTGCCGCAATCGCTCCCCGCACGAAAACGTTGTACGACGGAGGAGCGATCGGGGAAGAGCAACCTCGTGCTCGAGCGATCGTCGGCACCGGGCCTCGGGGCCCGGGGGCCAGCCCTTAACACGCGGTTATGGAGCTCCTAGGCTCGTCCCGGTGCGGAAGCAGCTACGATATCTGTGCGCGGGCGTTACCCCGTCGTTCTTCTCTCGCGTGCTAGTTAGGAACTCCGCCGCGACGACAGCCAGAGGCCCTGTTACGCATCCGTTGAAGGTATCGCGACAGGATACGTCCGTTGTTTCTCGCTCATCCTTCCTGTGTCGACCTTGACGGACACCTCTTGCGCGTTGATACGACGATCGGATTCTCTATGAGGCTGTACACGAGGAAGGAAATCGGGTTATTGTTGTTGGAAGAGGAGCTGCTATCGTCGTTCGATCTCCGCTTTGCTTTCCGGGGGATACTTTAGAGCGAGACTGGGATGTACTCGCCACGGTGTTACTCGTACATGCGAAACGTATATGGGAAACGTGTAACTGTGCTTGTTGAATTTTATTGTTCTTTTTTTTTTTCCTTTTTTTTTTTTTTTTTTTTTTTTTTTTTTTTCTTGTCTTTTTATTCATCGACGTTCGTATCAGTGATTTTTAATTCGATCGATTAAGCGTAAATTATAAATAGTGGTATGTTATCGGTTAATCGTATATTATCTCGTTGACGAAAGAGCTGATGCAGAGATACGAGAAGAGAGAAAAAAAAAGAAAGAAAAAAATTATTCCAATACCGTGAAAGCTTGCGTACCGAATGATACATTTCGTAGATACGCTTCTTTCCCTTCTTGCCACCGGGATTTAATCGTACAACTACCGACAAGACGTTTGCCCGATAGAAAGCGCGGAAACGAGCACACACAACAGTGGTCCCTCCTTTTTCCTACCTCTCCTCTCTTTCTCTAGTCTTTTTCACCTTTTTCTCGTCGCGTATACTCTTTGAGAGCGCACTCTCGCCACGCGGTTATAATTGCTGCTCCGTAAGCTGAAAAAGTCTGGCTGAAAAATCGAGGTCGAAGGGAACAAAGAGAACGGTCTTTGTTCTTGCCCATTTTTATTTCTCTTCTCAGACTCGAGGAAAGGTACGGAGATTCCCGGTACCGACTCCTGTAACCTCATCGAGATAGGGTTAAGGGTAGAGGGTCGCCTTGTTTACCTGACGTATCGGACGTGTGACGTTAACGACGAACGACGCGAAGAAGATCGACAACGTGCTCCGCTTGTGAGTAGCGATCGAGATTTCCAAGCTTTCTCGCCGTGTGAAGCACGTGCGCGCCTTCCTCTCGACACCCTTTCGAAATTCGTTTCACATCGGTGATAGTCGAGAGATTGTTGATCGAACCGACAACAAGAAAAAAAGAAGAAGAAAAGAGAGTCCAACGTTAGAACCGTTTTCAACCTTTTTCGTATTTTTCCTGCGTCGTACGTGTGATTTGCATTAATTTCCTGGAGATAAATGTACTCGTTTCCATGATTTTTTTTTTAGCTTTACGTTAGATGTTTCAGTTTTCTAAACCCAGTGTTGCGATCGTGATTTCGACGAGGTTCGATTTTCCTTTTTTCTTTGCATTGGATATTTCAGTTGTCTAGGACCAATGTGTGATAATTTCCACGCTTTTTCAGTTTTTTGTTACACTAGTCGTGTACCGTAATTTGTCTAGGCTCGATGTGTAACAATGATTTCCTCGATTTTTCAAATTTTTACTTTACTATACGTGTAATTTGTCTATACCAAATCTGTAACAATAATTTCTTCGATTATCCAATTTTTCTTACACTAATCGTGTACCATACTTTATCTAAGCCAAATGTGTATCAATAATTTCCTCAATTTTCCAATTTTTCTAAGACTGAACATATAATTTGTCTATACCAAATCTGTAACAATAATTTCTTCAATTTTCGCATTTTTCTTACACTAGTCGTGTACTATACTTTATCTAAGCCAAATGTATAACAGTAATTTCCTCAATTTTCCAATTTTCCCTACGGTAAAAATATAATTTGTCTATACCAAATTTCCAGCAAGGATTTCCACGCTTTTCCAGTTTTTTTTATACTAATCGTATACTATAATTTGTTTAAACTCAATGTATAATAATAATATCCTCAATTTTCTAATTTTCCCCACAGTAGAAATATAATTTGTCTATACCAAATTTCCAGCAAGGATTTCCACGCTTTTCCAGTTTTTTTTATACTAATCGTATACTATAATTTGTTTAAACTCAATGTATAATAATAATATCCTCAATTTTCTAATTTTCCCCACAGTAGAAATATAATTTGTCTATACCAAATTTCCAGCAAGGATTTCCACGCTTTTCCAGTTTTTTTTATACTAATCGTATACTATAATTTGTTTAAACTCAATGTATAATAATAATATCCTCAATTTTCTAATTTTCCCCACAGTAGAAATATAATTTGTCTATACCAAATTTCCAGCAAGGATTTCCACGCTTTTCCAGTTTTTTTTATACTAATCGTATACTATAATTTGTTTAAACTCAATGTATAATAATAATATCCTCAGTTTTCTAATTTTCCCGACAGTAGAAATATAATTTGTCTATACCAAATTTGTAACAAGGATTTCCACGGTTTTTCAATTTTTCTTACACTAATCGTGTACTATAATTTGTCTAAACTCGATGTGTAACAATAATATCCTCAATTTCCAAATTTTCCCTACGGTAAAAATACAATTTGTCTGTATCAAATCTCTAATAATAATTTCTTCAATTTTCCAATTTTTTTTGCACTAATCGTATAGTAAAATTTGTCTAAATTCAATGTGTAACAATAATATCCTCGATCTTCCAATTTTTCCAAGACTAAACATATAATTTGTCTATACCAAATCTGTAATAATAATATCCTCAATTTTCCAATTTTCTCTACGGTAAAAATATAATTCGTCTATACCAAATTTGTAACAAAGATTTCCACGGTTTTCCAATTTCTCTTACACCGGACGTACGATTTATCTAAATCCAAGTTGCATCACCGATTTGCATGGTTCTCCCATTTTTCTCTCGTTAAATATGTTATTTAACTAAATTTCCTATTTCTCCTGCATCGAACGTGTATTTCAAACGAATCCCACATAACACTGATTTCCACGGTTTTCCAATTTTTCTCTCACGCTGGACGTGTACCTAATCTAAACAAATCCTTTGTAACGGTGGTTTCCACGTTTTTCCAATTTTTCTTACGTTAGACACGCTATTGAACCGAATCCAATATGTAACAGTGATTACCAAGTTTCTCCTATCTTTTCTTCCATCGCATACGCAATTTTCCAGTGGATTAAAGTGTAAAGGTTTCGCAAAGCTCGATCGTCGTTAACACGTTCGGTGGCCAGGTAAAAGTAAACGTTAGAGCTGAACTTGGAGAGTAGAAGGAAAACAATCTGGTCGAAATGATCCGTTAACGAATTGGCAAATGTTATTCTTTTCAACAGGCGTAAAATAGTAATAATAACATCTTTATTACATAGTAATAAAGCGCACGGAGCAGAAACAAATCAAATATGATTTAAAACGAGCGCGGATATTTTTATATGTTTAACCTTGCTGTTTTCTTGCTTGCGTTACAAAATTTATATTTTTTAATTTTTTTCGTCGGTCCGTGTGATTTAATAATTATACACCGATGTATCTGTATTTGTTAAATTTTATTTAGATATCATTTTACTATTAAAATTGTAATAAAAAATTCATTCATATATTGTAGAACATTTATAAAGAGGTACACTTAAGAAAATTGAGTCTAATAAAGTTCGAAATAGGATAGTTGTTTAAAACAAAAAACGTGGTTTGTTCGCATAGACTGTAACACAATAGGAGGATTAAATTTTATTACCGTATCACTGTTGATTAAAAAATTTTCAAATCGAAGCGAAAAATTATGATCAATCGTAATTTTATCTCTGATGAGCAAACAAAATTAGGGTTATCGAAGATTAAAATATTTTAGGCTTATGAAATATAGAATATTAAAAAAATAAACGCAAGAATTAAATACGCTAAATCGGATAAACGGATATTAAATATCGTAGTGTTTGTATAAAAATAAACTTCGTTTCTGGATATATAAATACGAGGAGAACAGCAGGGTTAAAATATACTAAAATAAATACGAATAATAAAAGGAAATGGTAATAAAATACAGTATACAAAAAAATATCAAATTTCACAGTTCAACCGAACACAAATATTTTGCAACGTTAAAAGTAATATCAGATTAATCTAAATACGTGCAAAAGTAAATTCAAATTTGAAAGAAAACAGCATGAGAATATATATATTTTTTTAAATTGTTTGTTATAAGTCGCATCAACCACTGATTCCATAAAAATATATCCAATTCCTCACGCTTCGACTCAACGGTATAACAAAGAATAATAACACCTATCCCAATGAAAGTTTCACTTCTGCCGTCCCATCTTAGGCCGCCGATGACCCATGAGGCCAAGGACGTGTCAAAACTCCCAAACAGACCCACGGTCGCCTAGAAAGCGCCCTTTGGAAACGAAATTAACACTCTTTGCGTCATCCTCCGCCAAATCGTACCATTCGTCGATCAACAATCGCATCGATCCGCTTCGTTGCATCATAGTAACTCATAGGCCAAATCACAGTAGTCTATAGGCCACATTGTAACCTAAAAGTCAAATCATAATAACTTATAGGCCAAAGCATAGTAACTCATAGGACAAATCGTTGTAACTCATAGCACAAATCATAGTATTCCATAGGCCACGTAGTAACTTATAGGCACCATGTTGGTAACTCATAGGACAAATCGTAGTAACTCAATGTACAAATCATAGTATTCCATAGGCCACATAGTAAATTATAGGCCCCATGTTAGTAACTCATGATCCACATTATAGTAACTCATAGGTCGCATCATAGTATCTCATAGGCCATATAGTAACCTATAGGTCACATCATAGTTCTCATAGGCCATATAGTAACCTATAGGTCACATCATAGTATTTCGTAGGCCATATAGTAACCTATAGGTCGCATCATAGTATCTCATAGGCCATATAGTAACCTATAGGTCACATCGCAGTTCTCATAGGCCATATAGTAACCTATAGGTCACATCATAGTTCTCGTAGGCCATATAGTAACCTATAGGTCGCATCATAGTATCTCATAGGCCATATAGTAACCTACAGGTCACGTCATAGTATCTCATAGGCCAAATCATAGTAATCCATGGGCCACATAATAACTTATAGGCCACATCTTTGTAACTCATAAGCCAAGTCACAGTAATCCATAGGCTACATAGTAACTTATAGACCACATCTTAGTAACTGATAAGCAACATTATAGTAACTCATAGATCACATCACAGTATCTCGTACACCATACGGTAGCCTATAGGTCACGTCGCAGTAACTCCTAGGCCACATAGTAACCTATAGCTCACGTTACAGTAACCCATAGGCCAAATCATAGTAATTCACGTTCCAGATCATAATAACTCATAGACCAAATCATAGCAACCACGTGTGCAAAAATTGTGCGATGGTCCCTATACTTCTTCCTTCGTCGCTTAGTGTCCTTTCTCTTCGCATCCCGTTCACGGTGCTCCATGCTAGGACCACGGTGTGTCGTTAGACTTTATCGGGCTCGTAACTTCACAGCAATCGATAGTTTGCTACTCCGAGAGAAAGAGAGAGAGAGAGAGAGAGAGAGAGAGAGAGCCGTAGCTCCTCCCTCAACATCGAGATCCGTGGAGACCCGTTTCCGTATGTATTTTCCTGGTGGTGCAGGTGATATGCGGTACCAGTGGACGGTCGTCGAAAAGAACGCTTGCCTGAACGGTGTGTGCAAGACGAAATCGATCGAACGCGCGAGACCACGCGACCGGCAGACGATCTCGAGACTACGATGAAGCTGGACGGTATCCGGGATGAGACGTTTGAGCGTGAGAGATAATCGGGGAATCTTATCGAGAGATATACCTGGACCGACTGGTTGAAAAATATACTATTGTATAAACATCGAGATAGAACGATGGAGTAGTCGAGGTGGATGGGTTGGATGTTTATGGTGAAGGCAGTGGAAGGTATACTTAGATGGTAGGAAAATAAGATAGGATAGAGGTGTATTGAAGTTGGTGGAATTGAAGATTGGAGGAGAGTGCGAAGTAACGATAGGATAGAAAGATTGGAAGAGGAAAGCGAGAGAATTGGTAAACACGTGGGATCGATATTATCGAACGAATAAGAAGAAACTTTAAACCAAGAGAAATTTAAGAAGTCGCCGCATGAATTGAAGAGTGGAACGCGAGGAATTAAAAAAAAAAAAAAATTGAAGCTCGAAGAAGAGCGCGAGGAAAGGCTGAAAGAGAAACGATAGAAGAGGAGGCTGAAAGAGAAAACGAACAAAGAGGATTTTCTTACGAGAAACTGGCCGAATTGAAGCTCACGCAAGAGTATAAAAGGGACAATATAAAATTCCAATACGAAGCGCCACGAATAAAGCTGAGCGAAACGGATAAAACGGAAGAGAGCGTAAAAAATTGGAAAATAAAAATTCTAAGAACAAGCGCGAAACATCGAGAAGCTAGAGAAGGGAGGAGAAAGAAGAAAGCAGAAAAGCTGGCGTCCCAAACACGCGAGGGTGGCTCCCGCGGGACTCGGACCCGTCGACGGACCAATGGCGGCTCGTTGTCAAGCCGAGGTAGCGCGACGGGCATGCAGTGCGGCCTGTGCGCCGTCGTCGCGGGACTTTTCCGGCGTGCAATGTGCATCGCGGGAAGCAGACGTGGTTCCAGGGAATCCTGCTACCAGGAGCTCACCACCGAGGCCCAGACGCAACGACACTCGCAGCTCGCGCCAATTGAGACCGGCTTAAAGGCGGCTGAGATCGCGGAACACGTTAAAGAGGCCGTTGAGACGCAGGAGGTGAGACCACTTTTACCACCCACCTATCTACTTCCTGTTGCTTTACTTCTACCGATTCTGTCGCGGTTATTAGGCGATATTTCAAACGAATGGACGTGTGCGCGATCACGAGCCGTGTTTCTTGGAGAGCAAGCGTTTCATTATGGTTGTTAATTTTACGGTGGAATGTATCTTTCAGGAAGAATTGGTGGTTTTTATTTTATTAGCGGAGGTTGGGTTTCAGTTGAGAATGTATGCTTTAAAAGAAAAATTGGAGACTTTTTTTTTGTCTCAAGTTTGAGGTCTCATCGTCTATTTGGTCGTTAGGTACTTTTTGTTTTTATTTTATTTTATTAGAAGGGGTTAGGTTTGGATTAGGAATGTGTTTTTTAAGAAAAGTTGGAGGTTTTTTATTTTATTAGCGAGGGTTAGGTTTGGGTTAACCCCTTAACCTACAATGACCGGCATAGCCCGCGTACGATGGTCGGGCCAAACGTAAATTTTACGGGCATAGCCCGCGTACGGTGATCGGGCCAGAAGTGAATATTGCGTGGAATATTTGATACGCAATTACAGTCTGATGCAATAATTGTGGTAGACGCAAGTATTACAAAATGTTTACTTATACAAAACTCCAAAATACAAAATTAGTAATCTGTTGCAATACACAAGTCGTGCAAATGTCCCGAACGCTGCGCGAGCTTGTATACGATTTCGGCCCAACATCTTCGAATCTAAATCGTAGGTTAAGGAGTTAAGAATGTATCTTTTAAGAAGAATTGGAGATTTTTTTTTCCCCCTAAGTTTATCGTTGCATCGACTACTTGGTCATTAACGACTTTTTACTTTACTTTATTTTATCTTATTTTATTTTATTTTATTTTATTGTATTTTATTTTATTTTATTTTATTTTATTTTATTAGAGAGGATTAGATTTGGATTAGGAATCTTTTAAGAAAAATAAATTGATTTTATCAAGGGGAGTATTCGATAAATTGATCAGTTTTGAATTTGGGTGATGTATCGTATCGGTTATAATTACTGTGTAGGTGTAGATGAAATTACAGATCATAGATAGCACAGAATTTCTCTTGCTCATGATCGGCATGTAATGGGAACAATTTATTACAGTTTTTAAAAAATTAATGGAACACCGATAGTGCATTAGAAATTAAAATAATAGTTAAGATTTCTATTCAAATAACAGAAGTTAAATATTAAAATAAAATAATACAAATAAACGCGTTATATAATAATTCCAGATCTCGTGTTACACAAATAATCGTCAAAAAATCATAGGAACTCAAACATTCGCAAGACTTCCACTTATTTCGACGTTTGGATAATTTTTTAACCGATGAACAATTGACAGATGAAAAAATTCTGAATAAAACGTTTTAAAAATTCGTTTCGTGCTTCAGCTACTCGTTGGAAGGCGTACCATGCGAATCGATAGAAATAAAATTGATTAAATAAAATGATTAAAAATATTAAAGCTTCCTATTTATATCGGCAATTTTACATGCATCAGTATTTACACTATCGTCGACAATTTTAACAGCAAACGTTTGAGCAAACACTCTGATTGGTAAAATGTCAAGGATCTGGAAGTGCGTACTTCAAAATCATCAACATTTCGCGTATCGGGTAAAGGCTAGCTATTTTGAATCACGAATATCCCTTCCACCACACCATGGCGTACTTGCCTCTAAATTCAAATCGCGACGACATAATAGGACACTTTATTTTGCAAATGCAGTCCCTTGCCAATTCGATCCTGGCTCGCGTCTCGGCGTCAGGACTCCATGTTTCATTTAAGAAGCGCCCTAGATGCAAGCCATTGCCGCGTTTAACCTCGTCCTCCCTCTTTTTGCCGTTGATTATCTCGATTCTCTCGATTTCTGCGCGACGTTCTGAATCTTCTCCAAATTCCTTATTTTCTGTGCTTAAATTGTGGAACAGAGATTTGAAATTAAATCAGAGATTGAATGCGATCTTCTTCGAAACGAAGAAGCAGAGAATATGTAATTTTTTTTTTTCAATTTAATTTTTATTTTATTTTTTTTTTCAATTTTATTTTTATTTATTTCGTATGAAAAATATAATACAATGCTCCGTGTTGCCAAAAAGGAGATACAAAGTTGGAGATATAAAAATATATTCGAAACAAGGTATCTCGATGTAAGTTTTACCGCGGTGTTTATCTTTTAGATTTATATAAAGTTCGTGCTTCTATGCCAATCGTATAAATTTATATTCGTTCCACTTAGAGGTATTCACATTGTAACTTGGATAGCAATTTTTTAACAAGCTTCCGCCAAATGGTCAAATATTTATGGACGATGGTGTACGTTCATCTACAGAACGTTCGTCTTACAGACAAGTACGTTCATCTACAGAACGTTCGTCCTACAGACGAATACGTTCATCTACAGAACGTTCGTCCTACAGACGAATACGTTCATCTACAGAATGTTCGTTCTACAGACGACTACGTTTATCCACAGAACGTTCGTCCTACAGACAAGAACGTTTTACCCAAATCGGAAAGAAGTCAAAATATAACTTTGACAAACCACGTCGCGTGAATTTACAATTCCAACGGTAATCAGTCCACTGTAACCAATTTGTTTCACACAGAACGACACAACAGTTCCAAGTTCGTTCACCACTTAACGCAATATTCGTATCACTCGAACCCAAGACGGCCGGTTGAACAGTCTCTAACTATAGGCCGAGAGAATACCGCGTACAATAAAGCGCATCCTCGTCGCGTCCACGTGTTACGTAAACATGGAAATCGAGAAGCATGCCTCGAATTTGAGTTGATCGTGACTCGAATTCCAATTACGAAACGATGGACGGAAGCCAGTGTTCGTTAAAATACTCGCCAGGCCAATACAGCGATATAAACACACAGAAACCGATCGGAAATAGGGACACAGAAACCAGTAGGGGATGAGTTAACTAGAGTTAACCCTTTAGCAACGGAAGACGCGTACAAGGCGAATATTTTTGTTAGCTTTTATGGCTGTAACGTTATGTCACAACTGGAAAACTGTCTTTGGTCATTCAAACTATTACTAAATACGTTGATAACGATGTGTACGTAGCAATTGATTCGTTGCTATCGCGATAATAATTAAACTCTGTGATGAGCGATTCCAAAATGAAAAAGATCTCTGCTCCCATGGCCAGGCGATTCTGCCGACTTGAATGCCACAGAAAATGTGTGGAGCCTACTCGAAAGACTAGTTTGCAACTCTCCAAGCACCACGTTATCCGAGTTGAGAACAAAAATTGCAGATATTTGGGAAAATAATTAAGATACGAAGCGTGTGGAGTATATACCAGTATGTCGGAAAGGATACAAGCTGTCGTCAAAGCAAAGGGTGGAGATACAAAATATTAACACGCGTTGACAATGTTACGTACAGTAGTAGTGCATCATGACAGTAGCTAACCTTCTATAGCCTGAATTTTGTCTGTTTATCGGAGAAAAAATTACGATCACAATTTTTCACTTTGATTTGAAAATGTTTTAACCAATAATTACTGTAGATGGATCATGGTGTCGCTACAGTAATACGGCAATCAAATTTAACAGTGCAGTGATAACTAAAGAAAATTAAATTTTTAAAATATACATACATCAGTTTGTAGCTTTTAAGTCGCACGGTCCCATAGAGGGTTAAGCCGCGATGCAAATGGGTTAACCCTCTATAGCCCGAATTTTGTCTGCTTATTGGAGAAAAATCTGCGATCGATTACAGTCTTTCACTTTTATTTGAAAATTTTTAAACTAATAATTGCTATGGAAGGATCGCGGTATCGTTACAGTGATACGGTAATTAAATTTAATAGTACAGCGATAACTAAACGAAGTTAATTTTTTAAAATATAGATACATCAGTTTGTAACTTTTAATCAGTTAACTGTGGCGATCTCTTTGCGAACCGCGCACCAGTGTGTGTCGCGATAATGAAGCGATGACGGGTATAGTTAGCTCTCGGGAAGTTATGAATCCAACTCAAATTATTTATAATTTTTATTTGTTTGTTTTATTTCGTCTCGACCTCTAGACATTTTAAAAATATAAAAATTTACGAATATAATTTAGTTTTCGCTAAAATTACAATTAAAATATCAAATTGTAACAAAGTTTCACGCATGGCGGATATAGCCGTCGTGACACAAAACTCTGCCACATCTCCATCACGGATATAGTCGTTAAACACGCTTAACACTTTAGGCGCCATGCTGAAATATTCCTTTAGGCGTCGTTGGTTTCTAACAACTGACAATATCAATTTCAAAAAATAATACCTTATAATTCATTGATAGGTTCTATTAACCTGTTAAGTGCGGAATTTAGTTTCCAAAGGCCACAGGGTGCGGAGTTAAAATCAAATATACATGACGTGTATACACGTCAAACGCAAGGTAAATGGTCCTACTATAAATTTTTACAAAAAATGAGGAATGATTATATTTTTATTAGTCAGAAAAATTTATTTTNATTTAACAGTGCAGTGATAACTAAAGAAAATTAAATTTTTAAAATATACATACATCAGTTTGTAGCTTTTAAGTCGCACGGTCCCATAGAGGGTTAAGCCGCGATGCAAATGGGTTAACCCTCTATAGCCCGAATTTTGTCTGCTTATTGGAGAAAAATCTGCGATCGATTACAGTCTTTCACTTTTATTTGAAAATTTTTAAACTAATAATTGCTATGGAAGGATCGCGGTATCGTTACAGTGATACGGTAATTAAATTTAATAGTACAGCGATAACTAAACGAAGTTAATTTTTTAAAATATAGATACATCAGTTTGTAACTTTTAATCAGTTAACTGTGGCGATCTCTTTGCGAACCGCGCACCAGTGTGTGTCGCGATAATGAAGCGATGACGGGTATAGTTAGCTCTCGGGAAGTTATGAATCCAACTCAAATTATTTATAATTTTTATTTGTTTGTTTTATTTCGTCTCGACCTCTAGACATTTTAAAAATATAAAAATTTACGAATATAATTTAGTTTTCGCTAAAATTACAATTAAAATATCAAATTGTAACAAAGTTTCACGCATGGCGGATATAGCCGTCGTGACACAAAACTCTGCCACATCTCCATCACGGATATAGTCGTTAAACACGCTTAACACTTTAGGCGCCATGCTGAAATATTCCTTTAGGCGTCGTTGGTTTCTAACAACTGACAATATCAATTTCAAAAAATAATACCTTATAATTCATTGATAGGTTCTATTAACCTGTTAAGTGCGGAATTTAGTTTCCAAAGGCCACAGGGTGCGGAGTTAAAATCAAATATACATGACGTGTATACACGTCAAACGCAAGGTAAATGGTCCTACTATAAATTTTTACAAAAAATGAGGAATGATTATATTTTTATTAGTCAGAAAAATTTATTTTACATGACGCGTATACACGTCGAACGCACTTAACAGGTTAAATCGCATTAAACAAAGATACGATTTTCCTTTGCAGGCCTCTACATTTTTCTTCTTAAATTCCTCACTATTTTCCGACCAAATGTTTTTCAATTAGTGTCGTACCATACAGCCTAACGGAAAGTCGACCAAAACCCCATAGAGGGTTAATAAATAGCATCGTTACAATTTGAACGTGCCTTTTAATTTTACGGAAAACGTGAGAGGTGCTGAAAATTTGTAGCGGTCCCGATTCGATGGCCAGGGACTGTGTAGAGCAGAATTTCGCGATGAACGCGTGCCAATCGTCCCAGCACCGATCGTCTGCGCACGAAATCGCGATAATCGACTTTTAATACAACAGTTCGCGTGCCGTGCCGGTTCCCACTCTTACGTCATGACCGGGCAAGTACACCTCTCTACAGGAACGAGTTTACGTCGAGCGTGTAAATTGAGCCTTTCCTTTCTTTTCCCATTCGCACCTTATCCGTACCTCTGCGTGGCGAAGTTTACACCCCAGCGAGTCTAGGTCAGGAACGACGATGACGACAGCTACCAACGTTTGACCTTAAGGTCTAATTTTAAAATTCTCACATCGGTGGGAGAGGGTGAGAGAGAAATATAAAGAGAGAGAAAATCATAAGAGATGCAAAATGAAACATGACCACTCGACGAAACAACAAACGTTATCGCGCCTATCGATGCGACCGATATCGGCGCCAACATGTTCGGGGAGCAAGATTTTTCATACGATAACCAGAATCGAGGCGATCGAGCGTGTCTGTTACCTCGTTCGTTAATCTTTTAAAAAAAAAATTCATCGTTAACACGTTGGATTAATTGTTTTGTAATTAACCCTTCTGTTGGGAACCGAAATTTTTATCCTCGTTTGAGATAGGTTATGGGGGTAGCAAGATTTTTCATACGATAACCAGAATCGAGGCGATCGAGCGTATCTGTTACCTCGTTCGTTAATCTTTTAAAAAAAAAAATTCATCGTTAACACGTTGGATTAATTGTTTTGCAATTAACCCTTGTGTTGGGATCTGAAATTTTTATCCTCCTTTGGGATAGGTTATGGGGGTAGCAGGATAGAGGAAGATGGGGTAACTGCGAACAGCTGGGGGAGATTGAATAAAAACCAATGGAATTATATAATTGTGAAATCAACTTTTGTTGGATCTCAAACTTCGGTTAGTGATCTCTGTGATTTGTCATATTTTATTAAAAGATAATAATGATAAAATACGAAACACTTCCCATTTGGATTTAATCCCGATCTTGTTAAGGTAATTGTGAACAGTTGTTTGGGCAAAACTGAACGACTTGAACTAATTACGAATTGCATGGTTTGAGGTCCTTGTAAACTACAGTCTTTGGCGTAAATATATTACAAAATATATTTATAAAATATATATCATATATAAATATATATTAATTATAATTATATATTATAAAATATATTTATAGTCATTAAATTGACACTACTAATCCGTATACTCGACACGATTACGAACAATAACAAGAAAATTTCATCGAGTTACAAAACGAACAGAAATTAGATCAGAGTCTATGAAATAGTTTAACCGGTCTCGGCTCGAAAAGCGTGCGTAACTTCCTAAATCGAGCAAGGCGAGAATATTAAGTATAGAAGAGGATATCGTGTACGCGTTGTCAAACGGGAGATAGAGGACGGGGATATGAAAACACGATGCCGTTCGGATTTAACCCGCGTTCGCAATTACCCCATCTTCCCCTACTCAAAACATAATCTTTCAGCGTAATCTCATATCGAAAGATAATATTATCAAAAAACGGTGATCTGTAGGGATTTTGAGATACTTTCAGAGGAACAAAAAAAAAAATTTTCGCTACGGACGGATTCTACGGCGCGCTACTTCCGCTGAACGAGCCGTCGCGTCAAAAGTGTGCATTTGAGGAACAACTGTAATCGGCCGCCGTACGCAGAGCGAGTGTAATCGACCGTAGAAAGGAAAGGGTTAAAAAATTATCGCATAATGCAATTAGAAAATATGAATCATCATCGATCAATCAGTATATATAAAAAGTTAAGGAATTATTTTTAACCCCTGGAAAAATGGATAAAAAAGTGAAAAATAGGGAAGCGAAGAAATAGATATTAAAAGTGGAAATGAATGTCTTAACACTAGAACTACCGAGGTGGTCAAAATGACTGGTTTGCAATTTCTCATATAAATTCTCTAAATTTATAACGATGCATTTTTAAGAATTAATTGTGATTTTCTATAACGAATATGAGTAAACATTTATTTCCTTTGCATTCTATATTTTTTCAAATAGTTATCATTTTTAATTCTTTGGTTGAAATAGGTACGCTTTAATCGTCGGTAGTTCTAGGGTTAATGATGTTCAATGGAAGGTTTTGAGTGTCTTTTAGTAGTCTACTTAAGTCACCGTTCGTACGTAGTGAGCGTCACCGCTCGTAGCGAAAGGGTTAAAGCACATCCTTTTCCCTAAGACAAGGTGGGACTAAAAATGTCCCATCATGTATTACGGTGCACCAAAAAGGTGGAACACTTCTAATCCCAGCGTGCCCGGAAGAGTTAAAGGTCGTCTTCAAGTTCACATTCGTCTGATTCAATTTCCCTATAAAAATTCTTTTCCGAGTCATTACTCCTGCTTTCGTCGGAAGATATCAAAAGGCGAGACACGTATCTTCGCTTTCTGATATGCAAAAAACTTCGCTATCGTGGTCCAATCGCGAGAAATACAAAAGCAACACGCGATTTTACTCTCAAACGATTCATATTTATGGAAAAAAAAAGAGAGTTCGAAGACGAGTAAACAAAATGGTGATCGTGGAGGGTCGAACGATTCGCTGGATGAAAATTTCGCTCAGTTTCGAAGCGGAGGATGTTCCCGACCCACATCGGCGAGTATCATGTGTCTGGAATATGATTTCCCCCGTAAATCACGATAATTAGCGATATGGTAGTTCCGTGAAACAGTCTGATCATTATTTCGCGGAGCACTTGGTACACGGCAGTTAAGACTCGCGTGCTCGTAAACTACGCGAAACAAGTTTACGAGACGGGACGATAATACGGTTATCGCAACCGTTGTGCCTGACCTACCCTCGAAAATAATGTGATCTTCCCTCCGACTCGAACTTNGATGTTCAATGGAAGGTTTTGAGTGTCTTTTAGTAGTCTACTTAAGTCACCGTTCGTACGTAGTGAGCGTCACCGCTCGTAGCGAAAGGGTTAAAGCACATCCTTTTCCCTAAGACAAGGTGGGACTAAAAATGTCCCATCATGTATTACGGTGCACCAAAAAGGTGGAACACTTCTAATCCCAGCGTGCCCTGAAGAGTTAAAGGTCGTCTTCAAGTTCACATTCGTCTGATTCAATTTCCCTATAAAAATTCTTTTCCGAGTCATTACTCCTGCTTTCGTCGGAAGATATCAAAAGGCGAGACACGTATCTTCGCTTTCTGATATGCAAAAAACTTCGCTATCGTGGTCCAATCGCGAGAAATACAAAAGCAACACGCGATTTTACTCTCAAACGATTCATATTTATGGAAAAAAAAAGAGAGTTCGAAGACGAGTAAACAAAATGGTGATCGTGGAGGGTCGAACGATTCGCTGGATGAAAATTTCGCTCAGTTTCGAAGCGGAGGATGTTCCCGACCCACATCGGCGAGTATCATGTGTCTGGAATATGATTTCCCCCGTAAATCACGATAATTAGCGATATGGTAGTTCCGTGAAACAGTCTGATCATTATTTCGCGGAGCACTTGGTACACGGCAGTTAAGACTCGCGTGCTCGTAAACTACGCGAAACAAGTTTACGAGACGGGACGATAATACGGTTATCGCAACCGTTGTGCCTGACCTACCCTCGAAAATAATGTGATCTTCCCTCCGACTCGAACTTGCAACAATCGGACAAGAATTAGTGGAATGGATACAGACAAATACAGATACAGAAAGAAAGAACTTCAACTCTTTCGCTACGGGCGTTTCTTGTTGAAAAATGGTCACGTTGCGCGCTACACGTAATTGTGTCTTGAGTTTTTTTTCTGCGAAATTAATTGATTCTCTTGTATGAAATTCTTCAGCTTTGATTAAAATATACTCGTTTGTAAAAATGAAAAATAAAAAATAAAAAGTAAAAATGAGGGGTATATCATTAGAGAGGATAAATCCGTATTTTTGTTGGGATCCTCGGATGTAGCTCCAACACTTCCTTTTTCACCAGACCTTTAAGGTACACGTTGAGCGTGTTTCGAAAAAGGGTTGTAATCTCTAAAGATATACACGGAGCATTATCGGTATAAGTGGGAGGGCTTACTCGAGTTTACTTAATAGTGGTAATAGCCCGTATTGGGGTTTATGCGTGCAAGGAGTTTTAAGAAAGACTTAAGGATTTGTAGGACGTGCAAGATTCTAGGAAATAAGGAACAAAATTTTAGAAGGTGCGTGTTAAAAAATTTACCTTCTTCGTACCTCGTGAGATTTAAAAAAATATTAATACCTTAGCACTGGAACTACCAACGACTAAAGTGTACCTATTTTCTACCAAAGAATTAAAAATAATAGGTACTTGAGGAAAAAAAAAAGAATATATAATAATAATAAAATTTTATAGGAGAAATTGCAAACGAGTCATTTTTACCACTTAGGCGGTGTCGGTGTTAAATATTTTTAACAGCTTTTGATGTAACGTGGACACTCGTGAACTTCTTTCGCGTCGGTAGAAATTGTGGGATGATAAAAATCGCAAGAGAATTCAGTAATTTAGATAACATTTTTATATTTTACTACTGGAACGAAAGATCGCTTATTTTTCAACGAGCCTCGCTTTTTTTTTCGCGTTCGAATATGTTTTACGATGCGAGCAATGGATATAATTTTTATAAAGATAGTAAGGTTTCTACTGAAATTACTCGAGGCGCGGTTGGATGTGGTGGTTAGTTATAAAATTTTCAGAACCGACTAAAACGGATTTCTTTAATTGACGTATAATCGGAACGAGAATAGGGTAAAAAGTAATAAAAACTGTACGTGTCTTTAAATGTGTGTGTGTGCGTGTGTTTGTGTGTACCGTCTAGCTCTGAGACTATATTTGAGGAAGAACATGCACGGTTGATAAGAGCGAAAGGGAGAAAGGAGGACAGAGGCGGTCGCGAAAAACTTTATTCCACTTTCCGAGATGACAGAAAATCGGGACGGAACTTCACGATTCCGCGACGAACTAAGAAACAAAAATGAAACTTTAGTTTACTTCATTTAAACTACTTTTTCATCATAAGTAGAGCATCATCCTCGAGAAATATAGAAGGGCTTCCGTTCTTTGTATTGCATGCAAAATGTATCGTATAAATTTAAGGAAAAGCGGAACAAACAAATTTCTTTCTTTTTTTTTTACACTTTATCATTGTATCTGTTTACAATAATAATTACAAGTCTGTAACATTGTAACAACCATTCGTGTACCGTTTAGTCGTCACTAATGACTTTAATGCTAATGTGATCACTTAAAAAAGAAATAAAAGAAATAAAAGAAATAAAAGAAAAAAAAGAAAAAAAAAGAAAAATAGTAATTACAGATAGTTATATTGCGACTAATATCGCTTGGCCTCTGTTACGTTAAACAAGTACTTAACAAACAAATGAGATCTTTTCTTTTATGTGCTTTTTACGGCATATCGATCGTTGAATTATTAACAACGAATTTTAGCTTGGACCTCAATTATGTGTAATTAAATTTTAACCCTTATCTGGATGGTTCCATTATCTCGGTGTCTTAATAGGTTTAATAGGTTAAACACATAAATAGGTTAGATACATTTTAATAGGTAAACACTTGGGTAACGCGATTATTTAAATTGGTATATTTTTTTTTTTTTTTTTTNACTTTTTCATCATAAGTAGAGCATCATCCTCGAGAAATATAGAAGGGCTTCCGTTCTTTGTATTGCATGCAAAATGTATCGTATAAATTTAAGGAAAAGCGGAACAAACAAATTTCTTTCTTTTTTTTTTACACTTTATCATTGTATCTGTTTACAATAATAATTACAAGTCTGTAACATTGTAACAACCATTCGTGTACCGTTTAGTCGTCACTAATGACTTTAATGCTAATGTGATCACTTAAAAAAGAAATAAAAGAAATAAAAGAAATAAAAGAAAAAAAAGAAAAAAAAAGAAAAATAGTAATTACAGATAGTTATATTGCGACTAATATCGCTTGGCCTCTGTTACGTTAAACAAGTACTTAACAAACAAATGAGATCTTTTCTTTTATGTGCTTTTTACGGCATATCGATCGTTGAATTATTAACAACGAATTTTAGCTTGGACCTCAATTATGTGTAATTAAATTTTAACCCTTATCTGGATGGTTCCATTATCTCGGTGTCTTAATAGGTTTAATAGGTTAAACACATAAATAGGTTAGATACATTTTAATAGGTAAACACTTGGGTAACGCGATTATTTAAATTGGTATATTTTTTTTTTTTTTTTTTGTTTCCGAAAAATTTTTTTTTTTTTTTTTTGTTTCCGAAAAATTTTTTTTTTTTTTTTTTGCTTCCGAAGAATTTTTTTATGCTTTCTGTTTAGAAGGTTGCAATTTAGTTGATACAATAGAAGAGGTTAGAGAATAATTTCTCGAGTGGTTAAGTCCGTTGGACTTACCTTGACCGGATAAGGGTTAAAGTACATACTTGTGTCTTTAAGGACGTTAATTGTGTTTATGTTATCTTGTCACTTGAGAGTGTCACTTTTGTTCTAACAGAAGATCTTTCTATTGATACAAATCTGAATGATAAAACGTGAACTTGTTTTTTATCGTGAAATTTTTATCATCGTGGAACGATAAGGTTTTTTTTTCCTTTCCTTTTTTTTTTTTCGAAGTTGGTTTGGATTTTTATTATTATTATTTGAGACTTTCGTTTGACGTATTTTATTTTATTTTTTTTTTGTTATACTGGGAAAAATGACGCAAAAGTTGCGTGGTCAAGTGTAGTAAAAAATACTGGAATGGTGTTTGGATTGGATCGAGCATGTTGCAAGCTTTGAAGAGTTCTAAAAAACTCGGTACTCGTAGTTGAAAAAATGTTGACCTTTGGTTGGACGAACAACGTTTCTAGCTTTCGATAAAAGATAAAATAAATTTCAGAAATCCAAGTACATCCTCGGGAAACTTTTTTTTTTTCTTTTTATTACTTGCACCGTGAGTATCAATTTGTTTCCTGCACTTTATTCGGAACAAAATTTTACCCAATGTAAAATTATAATCATCACTATGATAAAAAAAATACAATAAATATATGAGTGGAATTTCATTAATTTTAAACAAACTTAGAAATCGAAGCTGAAGAAACGTAGGTTCGTAATACGAAATTTGGCTGATCATGAAAATTCATAACTGAATATATTAGGTTCAGCTATGTTCAATTTTTTGACTTTATTTATCGCACGTACATGTTTTAACACAGCTGTACGACTAGTTCCTAGTTTAGACCCAAGTGTTCGACTAGTTCCGCGTGGATCGGATTCCACGGTCGTCCTCAATTCCTCGTTATCAATATGGACCGGTGTCTTCCTCGAGACTCATTCGCGATACTCAAATTGCCGGAACGAAATTTTTCGAACCAATATCGAGCATTTTTTTCATCGGTGGATCCATCTCCGAATGCCCGATTAATATTTCTCGAAGCTTGAGCCGCGGTATGATTTAATTTAAACTCGTACAACAAGAGTAGATGTAAATCGCGTTTTGTTTCCATCTGGTTTAGGATAAAAATAAAATAAAAATGGGATACAAAGACGAAAAAATTTTACAAAATGAGTAAGAAGAATACCTTTAAGCTTTATAAATAAAAATATCGAGCGCGCGTTACAATGTATCTTTCTCAGTCGCAGCTGAACACAGACTAAACAAAAAACGCCCGTTTCATAGTTTCCAACCTAATATTATTTTTTTCAACGTAATACACATCGCATAATAAGAAATTCATGTTGGCGTTATGGGCAAGCCACGTAAAATGTGCGCGGCAGTCAACGTGTTAACACATCCCTTAATTCGGAATGAAAAATATTACGTATTCATGGACAGGCGTAAAGAGGTCATAAGTACTTCGACATTATCTCTACATCCGTACTAACTTTACAACGTCGCTGATTTCCTTGCAATTGTGCACGTTCGATAAGTCGATTGACAGGGGTGCGTTTATACCCCTCCGAGTGGCGGGTTAAATCTTTTGTCTCGCTGGCCGAGCCAGTTTATCTTCCGCGGCGGGAAGTTGCGAACGGGTACGGTTCGAAAGCGGCTGTGACCGAACAGTAAAAATCGGGTCAATCTCTTATTGGATCTATGAAACGTGCCTCGACTATAAAATAAACGAGCGTTGTGCGTGTGCCGTACTCGAATTCCATCTCAATCAACGACGTCGCGTAGGCAAATACGCTTCTCTCTCGATCGAGGTCGAAATAACGAAACTCAATTCGTGCATGAGTTGTTAAGCAACGCCGTCAATTTGCATCGAATTATCCACGCTCGTTATTGAAAACAATTTTGCTAACTGTCCCCGGATGTTTTCATGGAAAACACGATTTTTTTCTTTTTTTTTCTTTTTTCTTTTTTCTTTTTTTTTGTTTACTTTGCTCGTTAGTGTTATCGCGACAGAGTCGAATATATTTTTTTCTACATGTTTCGTTGGTACAACTATCTTATCGATTAATTTTTCTTGACTCTTTTTTCGTCAAGTGCAAAACAACAAATTTGTAATTTCTCGCAAAAATTACCGAAACTGGTAACAGTTTAACTGTAAAAAATATTCTTTCTCTTAACACGTTCCGTGCCGGACTGATTTTTAGACGCTTCTCATTCACTTGATTTCGGCGTGGCAGTCAAAGTGTTAACACTAGAACTACCGACGATTAAAGTATACTTATTTCTACCGAAGAAACCAAAGTGGAATGTATATGAAATAATATGTAATGCAATTCAGACAAAAGTTTATCTATATTTTTAATAGAAATTCGCGGAAAATCTGCCCAAAGGCACCGTACTTAATTTATAAAGATTCTGTAAAAAATTACGAATGGGTCATTCTGACCACTTTGGTAGTTCTACTGTTAAGCGCCACGCCGGTCCTTGTGGACCGACGCTGAAATTTTCGTTTATGCGCTGCTAATTTCCAAGGACTGACAGTATTAGTTTCAAAGAATAATACCTAATAAAACCTAATAATAATATTTCTCTTTTTTACCGAACAAAATTTATTTCCTAGGATACGTGTATTTTTCCACCTGCGATTTTATTAAGAGTAAAACAGTTTCCACGGTGAACACTGTTTTACCATTTTAATAAATATTCCAACAAATAGGCTCCCGGTCGCTGAGCGTTGGTTGCAAAAACCCGATTAATAGGCTCCCGGTTGGTAAAGTGTAAAAAATAATTAAATTCTTAATTATTTTGCGACCAAATGTTTTTCAATCAGTATCACAGAACACAGCCTAACGGAAAAGCCAACCAAAACGGCGTGGCGTTTAACGTGTTAACTACGGTTGTAAAGCATACGGGATCCGGGTGAGAAAAAGAGAGAGACAGACGTTTGACATCGAACTTACTTGCAAAATCGTTTATTTCGGACGCTCGTTAGTTCAAACCCCGGATACAACTTCAATAAACAACTTCGTCGTAGACGATACAGGAATGGTTTACCGTCGATGCTCAGATGTGGAAAAAGCTCTGTTCTATGGGCGCGCGGAGTCTTATATGTAGAAGTTGTATGGTAGAGAGAGGATTTGAACCGAGTCGGAAGGACTTTGGTTCTCTGTTCGGATTTGAAACGAGTAATTTACTTTACAGCGTGATCGCGGTTATCTGTTTCGACGTGATTCGGCGTGTGTGCTTAGGTTGGTCATCCAACAGTACTCCAAACAGCGTGTTTCAATAAATTATGTCGTTTTTTTCGAATAAATATTTAAAACCCGAAACAGAAATCTAAAGAAACGTGTTCAGCTACGTATGTACATTGTTTAACGTGATTCACGGTTTGGAGAATTGGTAGACGTAATTTTAGCACGAGTCAAATTGCCAGAAATCTCCGATACCGTGCGCAGATGGTCCGAATTAATTAGGATATTGACACAAGGAACAGATGTTTTTAACAGTTTATGAATCTATACGGAGGGACTATAAATCTGGTCCGCGTGAAACGGTAGCGATTCATGAATGATTAGAAATCGATTATCAATGGGAAACGGTTCAGTACGGTTCACGACGCTTGGGTCTTTTTCGAATCTTCTGTCAGGTTTCTTTAAAAATTCTTCCCATTTTGAAACGAATATATAGGTATTATTATTTAATACGCGTAGTTTCTTATTTTAATCTCACGCGAATTGTTTGACATTGTTAAAATTAAGATACTTAAAAAAAAAAATAATTATAACAGAATGATTGGAACGAATAAATCTGGAAGACCAAGGTTAATGTGTTACTAATTAATATTATCTCTGTGATAAAAATAATCGTCGCGAGTTTGCGAGAAATAAAAACTCAACTTCGAATAATGGCCAAAAGAATGATCGTTTCGCTCGCGGTTTTTCGTTTCCGTTTTCGTATTTTCACCGGCTGATTAATAGCAAAATATGAATTAACCGAATCGAGTAATAAAACTATTTGACCAACGAATCGATCGATGAACGTTGGTAGCTTACGGTGCAGCCACACAAAGGCGCACAGTATCAATTGGTTCGTGAATATCATACCGTATCGGCAGCGGCGAGCAAGTTTTCGAGCATTTATCTCGGACACTGTGACACGCTTGTCAATACGCTGTGACTTAGGCGCCTTGGTTAAATTCACGCTGCGACCGATCGGGAACGGGCATGTATTAATCGCGCGTCCACTTTCGAAATGTTCGAGAAACTTGGAACGTGCTGCCGCAGAATTTCAATCGGCCCACGTTCCTCGTATTCGAGGCGACGATCGATTGATAAACGTAAACGCGGATCGATTCATCGTCTCGAAGGGATGTAAAAAAAAAATTGGAAATTAATCTTTGATTAATTCAAGGTCCTAAACGGCGGTCAATTTATAGCCGGTAATCTGGTAACTTCGGAATTGATATTTGTTAAGTTTCTTTAATTTTAAATTTAGATCTCTTTAATAAATTTATTTTACATTGTACGAAGAAAGGATTCAAGTAACTCAATTAATAAAACATTAATTTCCAGACACAGTTGGTCGCAAAAGTAGTTGGTCACTTTAGGTATTAACGTTATTTATTATAACTATTAATTATATAATAAATAATAATAATATATTATTATATCTATTAATTAAATAATAATTCTAATAAATTAATCATTTTTATTTATTCTAATTAGAATTACAATAATATATTCTCCTTCGTGTAATTTTAAAATAACCTCTTAAACGTTTGTCAAAAACAAATTTTCATTCATTTTTATTTGATTTGTCAACGTTCGAATACGGTGGTCGAATACTTTTTGCGACCACTCGCAAATAATTTTTCCAATATCACAACCCAACTATACATGTATTTACTTCTTCACAATTCTCGAAGTTAAAATTCTTATACGCTCCCATGTTTCATTTCTAAAGTACTTCCAACTCCGAATCGCTTGCACGAGGACAGTTGCATTTTATAAAACTGTCCAAAGTCCAATAGGAGCGGCCATTTTTCAAATATCAGGCTTAAGAAGAAACTTCCAGCGACAGTTCGAATATAGCTCGATCGATTAAAACGGTTGATTCTCGATCGATAAAAATTAGATCGTTGTCCAATGCTTGGCTCTCTATTCCCGGACAGGCTTCGAAGAAGAACACGAAGGACACAGAGAGTGCATAAAAGTCGTAGAATTTATATAGAGCGCGAATGGCGGAAAACTGTTGGAAAGCAGAAGAACCAACTGCGAGTTACTCGGCTCGATGCGCGCCCGTTCCACTTATTCTTTAAATAGTGCGAGTCAACAAATCTCGGATCCATAAAGTTCAGAATTTGTCGCGGGGGACTCCTTGGAAGTTTCTTCGTTTCTGACCCGATTCATGGAACCACCTTCTCTCCCCTTTAGTCAGAGTTCAAACAACTGACGAAAATATCCGGGCTACGGATTCCGCAATCGTCGTTGCGTGACGTGCACCGTGATTCTTCGATTTATTGCATAAAAGTTTCGTGACCGTCGAGATTTCCTTCCCTCTCTTTCTACCCTCTTACGTTACGTTCGTTCCACTCCTGTAAGTGAATAGAATTATAATGTCATTGATCATACATTGATACTAGAATTACTCGGATTAAAGTAAACTTATATCTATCAAAGATATCAAAATGATAGATATTTGAAAAAAAATATATATATCTTTCTTCAGACTTTGCAAAGAAAATCACAGGCAATCCCTAAAAATCCACCGTTCTTGATTTATATAATTTGTATAATTTGTACAAAAAATTACAAACCAGTCATTTTGATCGTTCAAGTAGTTCTAACGTTAAACATCAAGTCAAGATCTGTGGTGAATTATCCATAAGTGCTGTAGGACTGCAACTCCTTTGGTATAAAATAAAAGTTCCTGTTTTATTATCTCATCTATTAAATTTATATATATTTACCTAAAAGTCGTTATTTTCTTGTTTGTAATGTATTCCATCGTTTGCTTTCTTAACTCTCTATGGTGCCTACTTAAAAGTTACAAACTAATGTATCTGTATTTAAAAAAATTAATTTTATTTAGTCATCACTGTACCATTAAATTTGATTACTCTATTACTGCAGCGATACTACGATCCATCTATACCAATTATTACTATAAAAAAAATGTTCAAATCAACGCGAAAAACTGTAATCAATCGTAATGTTTTTTTTCTCTGATAGACAAAATTCGAGCTACAGAGGGTTAATAATAATTACCTTTAGTTTTATCAATTTATATTGATTTTCTTTTTTTTTTTTCTAACCTTCATTGCTACAATCCCATCGCTACAAATTCTTACAAACGATCACTGGTTAATACGCGTAGATTTATTCGAATAAGAAATTGATTTAACGATACGTAAACAGCAATACGACGGGAGAATGAACCTTAAAAAAGAAACAGTCATAGTCCTATTCCTATTGACCTGTATTTCTTATTACGTTCTCTCCTTTTATTGTCCCATGCGGACAAGCGCCAACGAAGCGCCAACGAAGCGCTCCCTTCTTGGTCAATGTTTTCATTTAACCGACCTCTTCCAACTTCTTCGCTTCAATCTCCTTATCTATCCTTCCTTTCCCCCATACCCAACTTTCTGTACCGTTCTATCTCCCTCTATAAAACGTTTCGTCTCCATATTTCCATCTCTATTCCACGTATATTCCTATCGCGTCTACACTCCGGATTCTACAGGCTACTTACCAGTCGATTCATGGGCGCCAGCTTCTAACAATTTAGTAATAGGAAAACGGCCGTGTATACGTGACCAGCAGGAACGGTCCATAACCTTCCTATTTACATGAAATTCATTGTTACGCCGAGTGATCGACGGTAATATAACTGACCGTCAACCTTGCAACATCATCCGGAATGCCGGCGCAATTAAATCATTCACGAGCAGCACGACGACAACGATAGCTTTGCCGTGATGGAATTTACGTTTCGTCGACCTGTCATACGGCACAGCCGTTATGCAATTAGGCGCTCGAATAACCGTGCAGCATCTAACGCGTCGGAAAAGCTCGGCAGCGTGCACGAACGTGTGTATTTTTGCGGATAATAAACGCGACAGTGATCGTTTCAAGCTATTTTCTCGATCGTGTCGGAGACGTTGCATTAATTTTTCAATGGACCCACGCCAATGCGCCGAGCTCCGTAACCACCGTGTACTTCTCTCTCAAATACTCTCAGCACCAACGCGAGATGCAGCTGGCCATGCAACGCAGAGAACAGAGTACGATTGTAAATCGAGGCGACAGAGCGAGCGTACTAGCCAAGCACAACAGTGATGCTGTTCGCGGGAACAGAGATCTCTAGTTCGGCTATCTTTTTATTTTTTTATTTTTAGTGCTACGCGTTCCTGTTCTGCGTAGCTAAGACGAGGTAAATTTATAATTAATCGCAGTTGTACCTCGTACAACACGGGCGGTTAAGCGAACAGTGAAATCCGTGTAATAAATTGCCTAGAAAAATTTAGGAACACGATACGCGCGCACATTTATGTATATTTTTTCGATGCATGTTATTTATAGTACATGCATTATTTATTACGCATATTTGATCTTTTTCCAAGTTCCATAACGGTTCGCTGTATGTTCGAATTCTGCGCCACTGCTCCTTGTACGCAAGAGTAATTAGCAAGAAATTAGTTCACACGAATGAATTCATTCTTTCTTAGCTCTTTTCTCGAGGAATAAAATTGTAAATGTATTTTAAATAAATTGATTCGAGATGAATAACAGAAAATTAACACGACTGCCGTGGGGGCCACCGGTGACCAGCGACGCGACCAATAGTGAAATACTATTGAATTAACTAATTAGAGTAAATATCGATACTGATAAATTTTCAAACAATACCACTGTTACTATAATGCTTCGAAGAAATTAATGCCATACGGAACACGCAAAAATAATTTATTATTTAATTTATTAATACGTTGACTGCCATGGGGCCACCGGTGACCGGCGACGCGACTAATAGTAAAATACATAATTAGAGTAAATATCGATACTGATAAATTTTCAAACAATACCACTGTTACCATAATGGTTCGAAGAAATTAATCGCATACGGAACACGCAAAAATAATTTATTATTTAATTTATTAACACGTTGACTGCCATGGGTGCCACCGGTGACCGGCGACGCGACTAATAAAATACATAATTAGAGTAAATATCGATGCTGATAAATTTTCAAACAATACCACCGTTACTATAATGGTTCGAAGAAATTAATGCCATAAAGGACACGCAAAAATAATTTTATTCGTAGAAGGAAAATATACATATTTGTTTTCATCATAATACACATCGCATAATAAGAAATTCGCGTTGGCGCCATCGGCAAACCAAGTAAAATGCGCGCGGCAGTCAACGTGTTAATACGAGGAAAATATACATATTATTTTTTTCAACGTAATAAACATCGCATAATAAGAAATTCATATTGGCGCCATGGACGAACCACGTAAAATGCTCGCGACAGTCAACGTGTTATAATTTGTTAAAAAAAATTGCGTATAGTAGTTCGTCGCTGTTCGAGAAAACACTGTATAAGTTGAGAATTGTTCGAGATCTTCTTATTTTTCATATTTATATCTCCCGCGTAAGCGACTCTGCCTCTCCCCTTCGCCAACCATAGCTCTATCCCCACCTCCATCCCAAGTTTATTCTGTTCGACACGAAAAATTGACCGAACGTCGTAGCGCGAATGTAACCAAAACAATCTCGCGGAACGTGTCTTTCGCTGAGCTCGCTAGAATTCCACGGTCGACCATGCTCGACAAAAACAAGAAAATAAACGCGCCTCGTGTAGTCTCGAGCATTTGTCGCGTGTTGAGGGTGTCGCCCTGGCGGACATTCCACTAACTATACGCATAGCCTCTCTGTGGTGAGTGTTTGAAAGTGTTCCGTGATTTTCGGACAGGAATTTGTAAGGAAAATTTTCGTCGCTTGCTCGGTAAACAAATTAGTTTTGTGTTGTATACGTTGTTCGGCAGCTCTTTCCTGGCTGTTTGCTGTTACAGCGGAACAATTTGTCTTTGTAAGTACATAAATCACTATATACGTTCGGCAAGTTCGTCGATTCTTTTTTAGATTGGTTCTTCTTTGACTGGTACTTTAACACTAGAACTACCGACGAATAAAGCATACTTATTTCTACCGAGAAAATCATAATGAAAGGTATATAAAAAAATACGCAATGCAAGGGAAACAAAGCTTTGTCTACATTTTTAACAGAAAATCACGGAAATTTGCCTGCGAGATGCCGTAGTTAATTTATAAAATTTCTGTAAAAAATTAGGAATCGGTCATTTTGACCACTTTGGTCGTTCTAGTGTTAACAGGTTGAATGCCACGCGCATTTTAGGTAGTTCGCCCATGGCGCCAACATGAATTTCTTATTATGCGATGTACATTATGTTGAACAAAATAATATCTACATTTTCCTTGTACTGATAAAATTATTTTTCCATGTTCTGTACGGCATTAATTTCTTCGAACCATTATAGTAAAGCGGTATTATTTGAAAATTTACCAGTATCGATATTTACTCTAATTATGTATTTTACTATTGGTCGCATCGCCGGTCACCGGTGGCCCCCATGGCGCTGTAGCCGAGTCGCGTGCCGGGTGCCGGTCACCGGTGACCCCCATGGCACTCGGTCCTTGCGGACCGACGCTGAAATTTCCGTTTAGGCGTCGTTGGTTTCTGAAGACTGGCAGTATAAATTTTAAAAAATAATACCTTATAATTCATTAATGGATTCTGTTAACCCTTTGCGCTCCTGAACTTTTTTAAGTTTCAAAGGACTACTGCGAAAACATAGTGTTCTTTTTGAAGAAATAAAAGAAAATTATAAATGTTTACGATTTTTTATTTATTCGGTTAATTTACTTTATATTAAAACAAAACGAAGCGTTTGAATTGACGAAAATACAGAATTTAATTTGAAACTTAATTTCTCAAAAAAATTATGCATGTCGCCATAGCGGCGCCAGTCGAGTGCAAAGGGTTAAATCACGATAAACAAAGATACCACTTTCTTTTACAGGCCTCTACAATTTTCTTCTTAAATTCTTAACTATTTTGCGACCAAATGTTTTTCAATCAGTATCGCAGCACACAGCCTAACGGAAAGTCGACCAAAATCGGCGTGGCGTTTAACGTGTTAATTTGTTTTGCATTGATTAGAGAGAGAGAGGAAGGGATTGTACAAAGTAAATTAAAAGTTGAAGATAAAGGAAATAGTTTGTATTTAGTGCAGCGTTTTCTTTTATCTTATATACAATTGGTCACAAAAGTATTCGATCAATTTAGGTTAAGGGTTATTTCATTAAATTATAATTTTCTTTTCGTACATATTTTCGTTTGTTTAAAAAGCGTTATAGATTATTGTAAAATGAGCTCTCAGAAGCTTGT
Source organism: Ctenoplectra terminalis (assembly GCA_019453375.1). NCBI lineage: Eukaryota > Metazoa > Arthropoda > Insecta > Hymenoptera > Apidae > Ctenoplectra > Ctenoplectra terminalis. The sequence goes on from SMSQ01025733.1 coordinate 44,761, forward strand.
CACATCAGATTTAAATTTTTTATCCGCAACCCTATAATTGTATACAAAATTCGCTAAATACCAAACATGGTCGGACACTTGTGATCAACTGTAGGTTAGAAAATATTCCATTTCTAATTATTAATAAAAGCCATTTCGGCCAATATTTTACGGCCAATAATTATACGGTACCAATAAAGAAATGAACTGAACGAAACGAAATAGAAATGCTTAATCGAGCAGCATTGAAATTAGAATAATCGATTCGCTTAATTAAACGTTGAAAATACTTGAATTAAAAATTGGAACCAGCTCCGCTTTATTATCAGGTTCCCAACTTTTTTTCAATATCTCGTCGAAGGCATCTGTTTCAAAACTTCGAAGGTTACGGAATTTTTTACCACCGCGATCGACATCGTTGTCGAACATATTCATAGTCGATCGGTACATTTGCATAACTACTTCGTTCACCTTTCCGTCTATTCGTGAAAAGTTTCTCTCGTTGTCTTTTCTTCGACGGCGAGTATCGTAAGGATACACTCGGTGAATAATAATGTTGGTTTGAGGTAAAAATTTGAAACCAGTTCAATTCCTTCGGATCGATGTAACAAAAAATTCAGTTCCTCGTTATTTTATTTTCCGATATTTTACTTTTCTACGTTTCATTTTTCGATGTTTCATTTCTCGATATTTTTCGTTTAACCCATTGACTGCCAGCTACGAGATATCTCGTAGTAAACGTGTGTACCGAAACTGCCAGCTACGAAATATCTCGTAGTGTGCGCTGCAGTTTTAGATTAATTTCAAATGGCCATTTGAGTTAAGAATTATTCGTATTTTTTTTTTTTTTTTTCAATAAAAATTATTGCAAATGCCATTACAATATTATATCGGTAACTTAATATTATTATATTTTGTAAAATTGAATGTATTCTTTAAAATAAAAGCTTGGCGCCCAGGGCAAGACGCTCTAAATATGCCTGCCAGTCAATGGGTTAAACCATTTTCATAATCAGCGCCATATTTGAGACACGATTGTAACTTAAAACAAAGGAACGACGATAGGGAGAAATCACGGCTTATCGTTGTATTTTTTCGCGCGTTTCATCGACGCGATGTCCCGTATACGCGTTGCATATTCTATCTGGTGAAAGAATTTCAGCGATACGTGTCAGAGCACGCAAATTCCCGTGCCGACGAAAATACATCGGTGAAAAGTTTATGTTCAACCCGACTACGTGTCTGGTCCGGTGATGTGTCGCGTGCATGTTTCTCTTGTAAACACGCTATAGTTAGGGACGATGAGTAACGTATTCAATGGACTCGAGAGTCCAAGAAAAATTTCCTATTAAAACAGAAGTGAGAATTGTTCTAAAAATAGTAGATTTAACGCTAGAATTACCAAAGTGGTCAAAGTGACTTATAAAGACTTTATAAATCTTCTATGTTATATTTTGGGGATTTTCAGTGATTTTCTGGAAATAATCCGGATAAAGATTTGTCTTCTTGCATTATATATTTTTGTATATAGTTTTCATAATATCTAATCATTGGTAGATCTAGTGTTAAATAGCTTTTAAACGCTATCAGTCCCTTACGTTGTCATAATTAACAATACAAATACCAGAAAAAAGAAATTAGAGATATTTTAGTGTGATTGGTATGGAAGTATAAAATAATAGATGGGATGGAAATATAATAAATATAATAAATACGTGAATATTATAAAAAAAATTAAGTTAAGTATTATATTGCTAGGATGAATGCGTTTTATAAAAATTTTAATGGAACTTGATTAAATTCTTCAAATATATAAAATTTCATCGTTTCAAACAATATTATACAATGTTATATGGGTAGAATAGGAATATTTTATAAAAATTTTGATACAATTTAATTCAATTTCTCAAAAGCACAATTTCCTTGTTTTAAACAATATTATGCAATCTTATATCGCTAAAATAGAAATATTTTATAAAAATTTTAATAGAACTTAATTAAATTCTTCAATTATATACAGTTTCATTATTTTGAACAATATTATACAATGTTATATGGGTGGAATAGAAATATTTTATAAAAATTTTAATAGAACTTAATTAAATTCTTCGGATATATAAAATTTCATCGTTTCAAACAATATTATACAATGTTATATGGGTGGAATAGAAATATTTTACAAAAATTTTAATAGAACTTAATTAAATTCTTCGGATATATAAAATTTCATCGTTTCAAACAATATTATACAATGTGGTACGGCTAGAATAGAAATATTTGATAAAATTTTTAACAAAACCCGATTAAATGATTAAAATACATAATTGTACTGTTTTAAGCAAATTTCCACTCTACCGTTCTAAAAGCGAGACCTGTCTTTCACGCTGCATGAAAATCTCAAAAGACACTCGTCGAAACATCGCGAAGAATGCTCATGGAAACGTAAGCGAATACTTGGTGCAAGACATTGTCGTGTAAGACACGTGTATTTGCACCGGTAACAATACGCATTTGAACACACAGTGTGTCCGATAAATAAAGCTGTCACGTCGGGTTCGCGAGGAAAATTCGCAGACACGCGATCAATTGTGAAAATATAATCTGAAACGCGACGCTCTGACAGCGTGTACTTAATGCACACGCCAGCCGTGATATGATAATTGCACAAAGTGGATTCGTTTACACGACGCTTACACAGAGTGTATCAAATTCAAAAGATGAGAGCTAGCGTAAAGTTTCTCCCATGTAACCCAATGCATTAATGTTGCATTATAGTAATTGCAATAGTGGAGACTCCAATTTCTTAAAAAAAATAGAAAGGAAAGAAAAACGTACAAAATTAGAATAACGCTTTGAAAATTAAAACTTGAAGTTAGAAAGCTCTCGTTACTGAAATATAAGATACACCCAATTCTGTTATTATGGATACGTTCTCGAAGAACAAATTTTAGAAAAAGTCGTTTCTATATAAAAATAGAAGATTGATTTTAGTTATAAAAAATCGGTAAGAATAATAGGATAAATCATACGAAAATTCGGGTTAGAATCTTGTCTTCGAAAGGATACGTACAACCCTCGTTCAGAAGTGTTAGGAGAGTTGTAATATTTGCTCGAGATTTATCTTAATTGAAAGATACGAAGAAATTACATTTTTAATTCAATTATTGCGAATAAAGATTATTATTAAACGTAGAGCTTTTAACATAATTAATTAGCTTCATACGACGAAGAAAGTATACATTGCTGATATATTAACAATTTTACTAAAAAGTAAATGCACTTTAACCCTTTGCACTGGTAAACTTTTTTAAGTTTCAAAGGACTATTGTGAAAACTTAAAGCGATCTTTTGGAAAGAAAAACAGAAAATTATAAATGTTTACGATTTCTTGTTTACTTGGTTAGTTTACTTTTATTTTGAAATAAAAGAAGAGTTTGAATCGATGAAAGTATAGAATTTAATTAAAAATATAATCTCTGAAGAAAATTATGCGTGTCGCCATAGCGGCGCCAGCCGAGTGCAAATGGTTAAACTTCATATTTTATACAAAAAAGAGAAAAAAGAAAGAAGTTTCACTAAAAACAGAGTGTCCTAAGACTTTTGAACAGAAACGTATATGCCTTTCGTAGTCAAATGGTTAAATAGAACAAAATGAAGCTTTCTGTGGATACTTAAAGATCTATATTAAAACATTCGCGAGAATTGACGCGAATTCACGTCTTTACAAACTCTTTTACTCATAAATTGAAACATTAATTTTTATAAAAAATTTTAAACACCAAATGGTTATAAGTATCACGCGAAGAAGCAATATTTCTTATATTTACACAAATTTAAACAGCAGACCTTTTTCCGTACTCAGCTACAGACTTTTGAAAATTAAAAAAAAAAACGCGCAATCTTCAGCTAATCGTAAGCGTCTCGTTGAAAATCATTCGTCGCAAATCACTCGTCGCGAGTGTGTTAATTCGTGCCTCGGTAGAAATTTATTAATTAAAACGATATTTAAAAATAATCCATCCCCGTGTTGTTCGTTATTATATCATACATTGTATCGTATTATTAAATTCGAACGCTGTAGACACGTGAACGACGATTAAAGAGCAGAAAATTGTGAATTCGAACGTTGAACGCTCCGAATGAAATTTGCGATATAAAATTGTTTCGTAACATTTGATGCGTTAAATATTCAATATACGAATTGCAGTCGGCGGGAAACGGGGCTGTTTTTAATGGAGGAAAAAGTACGCTTATATTTTCGTACAGTTGGATGCAATACAAACGTACGCCGGTGAAATATAATTCATAATACGACAGAAATAGCCCCTTTGTTCTCGCGTTTAAACGATCGTTGCCGTAATTGATGCTCGATTTCGATAGTACCGAGATTTTAAAGATATTACGTACGCGTTGAGTCCTGATAACGCGCTCGAAAAAATTTTCGATCCTATTTTTGTCACTCATTACGTTCCGCGATAGATAAAATCTGATTACTGTTTCGTTGATACTTTCAATTTTGAAAGTTAAAAAGCGCGTCACGCGTTGAAATATCGTTCCCAAAAATTTGATTATACCGTTCGGAACATCGAGTTCTTTTCATCTGGATCTATCCGTTGGAAAGCTTATTTTATATGTATTTGCATTTCACGCGTTATCGTTGATTCGATTCCGTGGGGTCGTGTTCATATAACAACGCTAATTCGTACCGAGTTGTACTGTTGTTACGAGATTGACCTTCCTTTGAATCGCCTGAGCCATTTAAGCGCGTATTATCTAAAATTATCGATTATCTGATTATCCTATTATTTAAAATTGTATTTTTTTTTTTTCCTTTTTTTTTCTAACAGGTAACCGTGATTGCTATCGTTATGTTAATGGTAGATCGTATCCGCTCTGTAGTTATATTAGATTGTCCCAAAAGTTTCTTTCATTTTATTAACACTAGATTTACGGAACCCGTCAATTTGACGCAGTTCAAATTTCGTGCTCAAGTTTAACAATGATGCGTGAAAAAGATATAAACTCAAAATGAGATTTCTATAGAAAAATTGACTAAATAAATTTCTGCTTATAGAGATCTATTAATTCGAAGCAAACCGAACTAATGACATTACAAAAAATTTGTATTTCAATGTATCCATCAAAATGATACAATCAATGCCCGTAAACTTAGTGTTAACGAATTAAGTGCGTTTGACGACTCTGTCCGGGATGGAGATGTGGCATAATTTTGTGTCACGACGGCTATATCCGTCGTGCGTAAAACTCTGTTACAATTTGATACTTAACTCTTTGGGGCACGCTGGGATTAAAAGTGTCCCACCTTTCTGATGCACCGTAATGCATGGTGGGAGATTTTTAGTCCCACTTCGACTCAGGGAAAAGGATGTGCTTTAATAAATACCATTCGTGTACCCATGTGACACGATAGGACTATTCGAGTCCCACCCTATAACAACAAATTCAATTAAATTATTATTATTTTTTTATGTTTTCACATTATGTGATTCCTTGATTAGTAAAAATATACCAATTTTGTTTCATTTAAAACGCAATAAAATTTGTATGCAACATGGGTCTGTTTTATTATCTGAAATCCGGTGCCGCGAAGAGTTAAATTGCAATTTTGACGAAGACTAAATTATATTGGTAAATTTTAATATTTTTAAAACGTTTAGAGGTCGAGACGAAATAAAACAAACGAATAAAAATTATAAATATTTTGAGTTGGATAACTTCCTGAGAGCTAATTATACCCGGCATTGCTTGATCATCGCGACGCACACTGGTGCGCGGTTTGCAAAGAGATCGCCACGGTTAACTGGTTAAAAGTTAGAAATTGATGTATCTATATTTTTAAAAAAATTAATTCTATTTAGTTATCGCTGTACTATTAAATTTGATTAATGTATCACTGTAACGATACCGCGATCCTTCCATAGCAATTATTAGTTTAAAAATTTTCAAATAAAAGTGAAAATGGGACCGTGTGACTTAAAAGCTACAAACTGATGTATGTATATTTTAAAAATTTAATTTTCTTTAGTTATCACTGCACTGTTAAATTTGATTGCCGTATTACTGTAGCGACACCATGATCCATCTATAGTAATTATTGGTTAAAACATTTTCAAATCAAAGTGAAAAATTGTGATCGTAATTTTTTCTCCGATAAACAGACAAAATTCAGGCTATAGAGGGTTAGCTATGGACACATGATAATTTATGTTTTCCAATATATTATTGTCATATCGGACCTATTTTGCTCCGTTACCTTTCCTACCTGCCTTAAAATTAATTTTTTTAAATATAGACATATTAGTTTGTAACGTTTGAGTCACACTGTGCCATAAAGGGTTAAAAAAAAAAAGTTCCGTGAGTAATATTAATGTTATATTAAAGATACAATATTATACGAATGTATTATTAATTTATTATTATTGAAATAATGTATATTTATAACAACAGTATCAATGTTGTATTAAGAGTATAATATAATATATAATATCAGTGATCGATTAAATTGTAGTAATTTAAAAATTTAGAACTGCCGCCATAAGTTGCTAATGCAAGCCACGATTCGTGTTGTTCGTATCGCGCTACAAAATAGCACGATAATAACCTGGTTGATACTCATAGAAAGATAAGAAAAATGATGGAAGCCGAAGCACGAAATTGTCAGTATTTATAAACGCGAAAACAGGCAGCAGTGATAATTTGTAACAAGCGTCTCGTTAAGTCGGCTGATAGTCAAGTACCCGATAATACAAAAAAGACTTCAATTTTCTAAACAATCTACAGTTTCCTTGTCGAACGTTTTTTTTTCTTTTTTTTTTTTTTTTCTTCGTTACTAATTCGTCGATAATTTTGTTAATTTTTTAAGCTTACGTATCGCACGTGTATTTAAAAACTGATACAGCTCGCAAAAGTATATTTTTCGATAAAGACAGAAACTCTTAAGAGCTTATTAAAAAAAAACCAAACAAAAAAAGAAAAATAATAATTTAGTGGCCAAATAATATTCGTCAAAGTAATAGATTCTATAAAATAATCAAATATTATTTTCAAACTACAACGCGTGATATATTATTTTTATAGATAGGGTTAATCCTATTAACACTTTTGACGCACATTTTTCGCATCGCCTTTAGATTAGCGCCGACAATATTTACACAATCGTTCCTAGCATAATTATTAATAAGAAACGAGTTAAGATCACTGTTACACTATTTTTAACGTTTCTTTAAAAATAGCATTAGTATGTATTAGTATACGAACATCGAAATGGCGACAGGAAACCATTTCCAGAAAATAGCTGTACAAAGTCACACGAACGTAACAGCGGCCCGTCAATGTGTTAAGAGCTCATTTTTAAGATCATTTTTAATTTTCGAGAAAAGTGTAAAAAAAGCTATCGTCAATATGCAAATTACCTTTTTCTTAAATTTTACGTCAAAATTATATTTTTATCAGAAATAAGAATTTTTTTCCTTTTTTTTTCTTTTTCTTTTTCTTTCTTTTTTTTCTGTTTTCAAATGAGACCGTGCTTAGGTTGAAAAGACATTGAGGGCCGTAAAAGGGTTAAGTAAACCAAAAATGTTTTAAATACATATTTCACTGAATTCCGAATCTTTTCGTATATTTGCTCGTCCTCGATGGCGATTATGTTCTTATGTATGCCTTCGTTCGCTTCGTACAATTCAATGTCCACTTGGAAGCTTTTCATCAGCATCGGCCGCCACTTCAGCCATACAAGACTCGACGTTTACCCTTTACCATGCTGGCCACGCATTAGTGCAAAAGTTAAAGAGATAATGGCCGTCGATGGCCGGTGTCTTTGAATTCGAACGACATCGCATTAGCAGTTGAAATTATGCTCGAACAATGCGCAGCGTTCGACCTGTATTCACGAGGACATTTCTAAAGGCAGAAACATAAAACGCAATAGCAGTAATGAAACCCGGTCGATTTATTCTAGTCAATTATGAGTTTTATATGATTAGTGGACTGCCGATTTTTACGTATAATTTATTCGTTCGTGAAAAAGGATCCGGTTGATCCATGTTGGACATGTACGTTGGTTTTAATAATATTTATTTCACACTGGTAACATTAGTAACTCCGAAGTTGACTTTTTAGTATCGATTCAGCGAACATTTAACACTAAAGCTACCAAAGCGGTCAAATGACCGGTTCTAATTGAAAATTTCTAACTCAAATTTTATAAATTATTAACGGTGCACTTTTGATTATTTTTTTGCGATTTTTTGTGATTTTTTGTAAAATATATAATTAAAGATTTGTTTCAGGTGCATTATATATTTTTCCAAGTACCTATTATTGTAATTTCTTTGATACAAATAGGTATAATTTAACCGTCGGTAGGTTTAGTGTTAATTAAAATTTATTATACAGTAAAGTATTTAATAGTACAGTGATAACTAAATGGAATAAAATTTAAAAAAATAAGTTGCGTACTAATATAGATATTTTTTTTATACTTAGAAGTTCCATACTACCTATTTTTTTTTTTTTTTTTTCNTCGCTTCGTACAATTCAATGTCCACTTGGAAGCTTTTCATCAGCATCGGCCGCCACTTCAGCCATACAAGACTCGACGTTTACCCTTTACCATGCTGGCCACGCATTAGTGCAAAAGTTAAAGAGATAATGGCCGTCGATGGCCGGTGTCTTTGAATTCGAACGACATCGCATTAGCAGTTGAAATTATGCTCGAACAATGCGCAGCGTTCGACCTGTATTCACGAGGACATTTCTAAAGGCAGAAACATAAAACGCAATAGCAGTAATGAAACCCGGTCGATTTATTCTAGTCAATTATGAGTTTTATATGATTAGTGGACTGCCGATTTTTACGTATAATTTATTCGTTCGTGAAAAAGGATCCGGTTGATCCATGTTGGACATGTACGTTGGTTTTAATAATATTTATTTCACACTGGTAACATTAGTAACTCCGAAGTTGACTTTTTAGTATCGATTCAGCGAACATTTAACACTAAAGCTACCAAAGCGGTCAAATGACCGGTTCTAATTGAAAATTTCTAACTCAAATTTTATAAATTATTAACGGTGCACTTTTGATTATTTTTTTGCGATTTTTTGTGATTTTTTGTAAAATATATAATTAAAGATTTGTTTCAGGTGCATTATATATTTTTCCAAGTACCTATTATTGTAATTTCTTTGATACAAATAGGTATAATTTAACCGTCGGTAGGTTTAGTGTTAATTAAAATTTATTATACAGTAAAGTATTTAATAGTACAGTGATAACTAAATGGAATAAAATTTAAAAAAATAAGTTGCGTACTAATATAGATATTTTTTTTATACTTAGAAGTTCCATACTACCTATTTTTTTTTTTTTTTTTTCCAAGTCACATGGCGTTATAAAGGGTTAAGGGAAGTAGAGAGAAGAGAAAAGGAAAAAGTAGAGGGTGGATAAATAGGGTGGGCGAATAAACGCGAGGATAAATGATAATGATAAGTGGTGAGGTTAAATACAATAGAAATTGTATATTTTGTATATTTTAATCGATTAAAATATTAATCAGAGCTGAAGGATAAATTTTGTTACAAAACTTTGATCGTCGAAACTCTAGGAATCCGCGTAAAACAAATTATGAACCCTCGCGTTAGACGCGTAAATTTGTTTCGAGCCAGTTTCTGTTGTGCACCACACAAAACACGAGTACGGGGGGTCGAACGGTCCAGGAAGAAGCACGTTGGGTAAATGAGAACGCGGAAATTAGAATTTATCGGGAAAGTTACGGCGTAAACTTAGTTTCCGTATGGAATCGTTGTTAAAGAACTCCCCGGCAAAGTTAGCGAAGGCAAATATTGAGTCGCGTTTCAGCTCGTTCCGAGCAGCTGGCTAAGTAAGAAGCCTCTTTCCCACGCATTCTTCCGAAGATAGAAAAACATTTACCGGAAGTCGGAATTGATGGTGGGACAAAATTGTACCGCGTTGAGTGTTTCTTCTTTTTTTTTCTTTTTTCTTTTTTTTTTTACACCGGCACGCTTCGGGTTAATGCAAAAGAGAGAACGTTGCAATCTCGATGGTGAAAAATTTAAATAATCTGATTGGAGAGGTGGGTGACAAAGACACGTGACAGTGATGATTAATGAAGTCCCCGTGGCCGAGCTTCCGATGGCCGTCCAACGAAAAACCAATTTAGCGATGGACGAGCCACGGACTAATTGATAAATTGCAGCAGAAATAAAATTTCATTAATTATCCGTCTGTATTCGATGCTCGTAGTGGCGGGAAAATGGGTCAACGCGCGTCGAATGTTTTATATTATATTATATTTAGCCTAGTTCGTGAAACGTAAGGGATGATATTGGAAAAAACACGACAGATAAATATCTGCGTTAATATCGAATATTTTTTTATAATGAATCGATTGATCATCCAATTTTCGACTCGTGTTATATTAAATGAATAATAGTTGTCTAATATTATTTAATATAACACATCTGAAAAATTGCAATAGAAACTTAGTTGCGTGTTGGATGATCAATTCGATCGATTATCCAATTATTATTTCATATTTTATCGAGTATTATTTATTTAATATATGTTAGAAAATATCGCGTGATGATCTCAACAGTTAGATCGTCAAACGCACATATGCATCCAATCGAATCAATTATCCAACTATTATTTAATATTTTATCAAGTATTATTTATTTAACACTAGAACTACCGGCGATTAAAGTAGACTTATTTGTACCAAAGAAATCAAGATGAAAGGTATTCGAAAAAATATCTATAATAAGGGTAACAATTATTTGCGCATATTTTTTACAAAAAGTCACGGAAAATCCCCAAAACTACATTATTGAAAATTTATAAAATTTCTACAACAAATTATGAACCAGTCATTTTGATAGTTCTAGTGTTAACCCTTTTGCACTCGACTTGCTATGGCGACACGCATAATTTTCTTCAGAGATTAAGTTTTGAATTAAATTCTGTATCTTGGTCAATTCAAACACTTTTGTTTTAAAATAAACTAAACTAACTAAGTAAATAAAAAATCGTAAACATTTGTAATTTTCTGTTTCGCTTTCCAAAAGAACACTAAGTTTTCACAGTAGTCCTTTGAAACTTAAAAAAGTTCGCCAGTGCAAAGGGTTAATATATGCTCGAGAACATCGCGTGACCATCTGAACAGTTAAATCGTCGAACGCATGTACGCGTTCATAGTCCACACCGATAGCTTCTACCAAACGCACATATCCATCCACATCGGTCAAACGGTTAAGATGTTACCGAGAGTTCGCTTCAACAAGAATTTTGTTAGAAACTTATAAGTGTCCAGTGACTTATGGACAGGAGCGTGTGCAATCGTACCAAAGCAGAAAGCGAGCGAGATGTTTAGATCGGCTCATTGAGATGTCTCAAGCTGACACACATAGGATCGCAGGTGCGTTCAGAAGGTAGCAATCACCTAAAGGCGCAGATGTTGCGTTCGTACTCCAGCCTCTCTCTATTTATTGTTTATGCGGCTCTAACGTTACATCAATTTATGCAGCTGCCAGTGGCTGCCCCATCCACGTTAGACACGGAGCGTACGGACGTCTCTATGAGTTCTCTCGTGTATTAATATCGTCGAATTACATCAGTCGCGAGATTAATTTCAACGACGTGACCTAACGCAACGCTCGAAATTGGCCGCGGTGACGTTTCGCACGTTGTAAACGAGTCGTTGCTCGAAATCGTGCGTTCCCCGTAGCCATGAGAAACCTATTAAACGAGATATATCTGAGAGACGCGAGGAAAGAAGCGTCGCGAGGCTTAAAAGAGCGTCGTCGGCCGCGTTATTTTGCCAACATTCGCGCGCGCGCTAATTGTCTTGGCATAGTAACGAGATTCAGCTATTTCGAAAATGTTGGAGCGTTCGAAAACGAAAATATCGTCCGCGAACAACACGAGACGCCCGTGTACTCATCGTAAGTCAATAACTACATCGCGATGCGTCTATTTTCATCGCAATTAAGTTTCTCAATCTGAGTTGCGAAACGGTTTACGTGTCGTTCGCGTTTGATTTAATAGATGTGTTGTATTTTCATTTTGTTGTTGAATAATCGTGGACAGTGAAAATAGTTTTCACGTAAAAATTGTTCGAGACGTTACGTCGAAACTCGAAACTGTTATATTTTCTTTTATAATTATATAATGTTATGTAACATCGAACGGTAAATGTTTATGTAATAAACATATTTTTGAGGACGCGTGCGATAATTCGATACGATTGTTGCAAATTTTATTTGCGAATAGTCTCATGAAAGTCATTGATTTGATAATTAACATAAATTGTCTTTGATTAAATTTATTAAAATCAAAATTGGCAATGAAACTGATAAATGAAGGATAATTGAATTTAAATATTATGGATTCTATACATTCAGCACGAATACTATATCTTTTGTTCTATTTGTTAGCATAAATTTTAATTTTTTAGCAGCTTAGAATTATTAAGATGCGGATATGAGCGAGTGCAATAGAATACAGGTACAAAACATAGTAGAATTTTCACGTCATGCAGTTTATTTCTGTTCGACCTCGATATGACAGCAAGCATATTAGCGTATTTTGGTTGCAACCGTGTTTTTCGGATGAAAAGAATCTGCATCGTTTTTGAAAATAAACGTTCGCTGGGAGAATGCGTTGCAGATGTATCCAAGAGTATCATAATGCAGGATTTCTAAACGTATGCGTTTGGTGTGTTATGTGATCGGTGAATAAGTAATGTCGCTCTATTCCTAGTTATTTGTATTTATTTAAATCGGTTGAATTTTAAGTTAGAGATTACGTAGATGTTTACTATTCTAGTGGCTAATTTGAGAAACACACTATCTTCTGATCGGTTCAACTCTTCTTTTATTATCTCCTTTTCAATTCGAGTATCGGCAAAAAAATGAAAATTTCAAAAAGAATCAAAGAATTATTCAAATTTATTGTGAAAGAATTGAATTTTATTCATTCTGTAATTCATATTAAATTCCTTTGCCCCTAAATTTCAGTAGAGAATTTCATATATCTAGTTAGAATATTTACTTTAAACTTAATTCTTTGAAGTAAAATTTTGTTATACTCTATGCAAAAAAGAAGGAAGAATAAAATTGTTAGATACTATAATAATTTTTCAAAAATGCGTCTAGGATGCTACTAATTAAATATCTTCTGTTATTCCACGTTCGAAACGCTTTCTTTCATCTTTTATTCGAACACGATCCAGTTTTAGAAACAACGAGGAGAAAGAAAAGTTGCTAATCGTAGAACGATCGCGAAACCATCAAATTTTTTTCCTCTAACAGCAACATCTAGGTCGACATGAATCTTTTCGTTCCTCACCCCGTGGGATCGATCCCCAACGCTGATCCGCATCTTATTTTACTCACCATATTGGCATACCTAGCGTATACGTACCAGCAACTGCCACTGAATTCATTATCTCCGCCTCAACGGCATCCCTCGCACTTTAAAAGAGATATTCAAAGCCGGAGGGTTTCGCTTGCCGGATCCTGAAACATTCATCCCGCATTTTTAACCGTGGTAGCTTCATAGCTACATTTGGTCAAACATTGTTGGTATTCCTCCACTTTGCATTGCACCCTCCAAACTTAAAACTATGCTTCCTTACACCTACCTTTATTTTAATATATTATTTTTCTTATTATCCGTCTTTGACACATACAAGAAATCTATCAATTCAATCTCATCGTTATCATTCCCTTCCAAGACTTAAATCATCGTTTCTATTAATTTCTCATCCATCATATTCAAGCTTGCATCACACATACATTGCATCTTCCAAACTTAAAACTATGCTTCCTTACATCCATCTTTATTTTAATATACTATTTTTCTTAGTATCCGTCTTTGACACATACAAGAAATCTACCAATTCAATCTCATAGTTATCATTCCCTTCTAAGACTTCTTAAATCATCGTTTCTATTAATTTCTCATCCATCATATTCAAGCTTGCATCACACATACCTTACATCGCATCTTCCAAACTTAAAACTATGATTCCTTACCTCATCGTTATCATTCTCTTTCAAAATTTCTTAAATCATCATTTCTATTAATTTCACGTCCATCATATTCAAGCTTGCATCATACATATCTTACATCGCATCTTCTAAACTTAAAACTATGCTTCCTTACCTCGTCGTTATTATTCTCTTTCAAAATTTCTTAAATCAACGTTTCTATTAATTTCCCATCCATCGCGTTCCATTCGCCAAACGAAGAACATTCGACGATGCGATTCAACCCTCAACCCCGTTCAGAATCAACCTCTGAAACACTATCGGTCCACCGCGCTACGATTCCTCAATTAACTCCACCATTGTTAACCCATTACCGAGATAGAAAAAAAAGAAAAAAGAAGAAAAAAAAGAAAAATCCGTATCGTCGACCGCGTTACGTAACGTATCATACAAGATAAACGAGGCACAAAGGCGCGAGAGGGGTTGCAGAAGGGGGAGAGGGTAGAGGTTTCTCCTTTTTTTTCTCCTTGACGTTTACTAGAAACGTTCGAGTACATGTTAAGCGGGGAGAAGAGGGATGCGAAGAGAGACGGAGAAGAAACAGGGATGGAAAGAGCGAACGAGACGGAATCGGAAAGGACGCAGCGTTGGGGGTGGGTGGTGGTTGATAAAGGGGTGAGTCGACCTGAATTTCAACGCGTGACCCTAGGCTCCGTGACGTCACGGGACTGACTTTCCTCGCCCTCCGTGTCCTGAAGTATTCAGGGCCGCAAAGGAGTGCAGTGGACGGAGTCGCCGAAGAAAGAGAAAATTACGAGGCTAACGGTAAGCGGGAAGGGATGGTAAAAAGAGGGTTGGACGGAGAAGTGAGCAAGGTAGACAGGAGGAAGGTGTGCGTGCATAGACGCGTATACACTGTGTTTCACGAGGGAATTCGTCGGGGAATTCAAAACGTTATTACAATTGACAAATATTGTATGCGCTCGGGGTGTTGATGGCGCAGCTTCCTTCTAGAGACGGGGTAGGTTTATTGGTATAAACTACCATTATCAGTGCAAGAAACAGTCGTTTGTGTTAACCCCTTGACGCCGTGCATAGTGACACAAAAATTAGACCGATATATTCCTTTTCCGTTCTTTTATAAATTGCAATTTGTCGCGGCGGCATTCGGCAATTTCTCGCTTGACGAATTTAAAATAAAGAAAAGTTTGTGTTATAATAGTAAATAATTACTATTGTATATTACTAAATAATCTTATGAATTGTTGATTATTTTGAACTATTTACGAATTGTTGATTAACAGTAGAACTACCAACGATTAAAGTAGACTTCTTTGTACCGAAGAAATTGAAACGATAGATATTTGAAAAAATACCTGTAGCGAAGGTAACAATTTTTTGTATATATCTTTTACAAAAAATCATGGAAAATCCCCCAAAATACATCCTTGTAAATTTATAAAATTCCTATAAAAAATTATGAACCAGTCATTTTGACTGATGTTAAAATTATACTATCTTCTTGAGATCTTATTAAAATTCTATTTCGATAAACATTTTATTAAAAACTTGCAAGTGTCCAATGACTTGTGGACGGAAGATAACATTTCTTTTTTCTCTTTTTTTTCTTTTTTTTTCTTTATAATAATATCTCGAATATTTTGGTAACATTTGTCTGTTGAATCGTGGAACACTCTGCGCGATGTATAGAATAAGGGGTTGAAAGGGAGCTTTGAAAAGGTTGTAGGAATTACGTTAAGCAGCCGTGACTGTCGCGTCACGACACCGAAATAGGGTTACTTGCAAACGAGACCGGTGACTAAGGGAAGCCTGTCTTAAAGTAAACTCACCCCGACGGGGTGGGTTCTTTAACCCTCGCCGTGAAATACGGTGTTAAGATCGAGTTCGCTTGTCTGGTTACGTTTTGGAAGTGGGGAAATGAGGAATTGAGGTCTCTAAAGATCTATTGGGGTTGTCCAGCAGGGGTTGTCTCCGAGTGTCGTCGATTATTATCCGTGAACACTCGGAACAGTGAATCTTCGATTTGTACTCTCCTTGATGATTTACGTTGGTTATATTCCAGTAATTCTTATTAGGCGTCGTTCTGTTAAGCTACTATTTCCTTTCATGTTATTTTGCTCAACACTAGATTTACGGAACCAGTCAATTTGACTCAGTTTTCGTGCTTAAGTTTAACAATCATGCATGCGGAAAATGTAAACACAAGATAGAATTTATATACGAGAAATGTACTAAATATCTCTCTGCTAATAGAAATCTATTAACTTGAAGTAAATTGAACTAATGATTTTACAAAAAATTTGTATTTCAATGTACCCAGCAATATGAGCTGATCGATGTTCGTAAACCTAGTGTTAAAAGATACGAGGTTCGGTAACACGCTTAATTAAACACGACATAATATTTAGAATTTTTCGACGTGGTTGTACAAAATTAATATCAATGTACTTATAATTTATATATTTTCTAGAAGAAGAATTTTACTTTTTTTCCCGAAAACTTATTTTTGCTATGAAACTAATTATCATACAAGTGAAACAAAATTTCCATTTAACACTTTACTAACATATCTTTGAAAAACGTGATTATCACACTTCGGTCGGTTCTTTTAACTGTTTACGATTAAAAACTACAGCTTCGAAGGTAATTTTATTATTCCTTAATTTTTGTCTCATTCCGGTTTGTACATCCACCGCTTTCCGAATAATAATTCTTTCCGCGTCGTTCAAAAACGTTTTTTCTCGCCAATTAGATTCTTACCGTTTCAACTCCTCGATGGTTATCTAACGATCAATGCATGCACGATACCATCGACGATGAAGCATCGATTTGCATANTACATCCACCGCTTTCCGAATAATAATTCTTTCCGCGTCGTTCAAAAACGTTTTTTCTCGCCAATTAGATTCTTACCGTTTCAACTCCTCGATGGTTAGATCAATGCATGCACGATACCATCGACGATGAAGCATCGATTTGCATATAATAATGAAAAGAGAGTCTAATAAGAAATCACGGTGTCCTGCGAGGCCGACAGAGTGAATCGCTTCCGCGGCGCGATGGCGGATGATTTAAGCGTTGATCGCGTGTAAACTCTACCGAACGCCGTGATCTCGTGCAAGCTCGCTTCATCTTGTGCAAGTTTGTTTAATAGAAATTTATCCAATCATCGTCGCACCTTTCTCGTCGGCTAAAACCTAGATTAAGCTTAATTTATGGGACAGAATAATTTCATCGCTTCTTCACGCTCAGGCCATGGTATCTGGATGCAGGGTACACTTCATAATCTCAACAACTAATTAAGGGAAATATTGTTGAAGCGTTGATGGACGCTGTGTAATTTTCGACACACCGTATTAATCTATTAACTTCGATAAAATTACGCGTTATCGTCCGAGGATGAGCTCTATGACAAACTTAAGTTACTTAACCCATTCGCTGCCAAGGACGGGTATACTCGTCTTTAGCAGGGTGTCATGCATTGCCAAGACGAGTATACTCGTCCTACTTTTTGCAAATTTTTTGTGGCCACAAACATAAATATAGAAATGTAAAAAACTTGAAAAAAATACTACGAATAAAATTTTTTACAAAAATTACACTTTATTTCTCATTTAAAGAGAATGATCTTTCACAAATTTATATTAAGCAAAAATCAACTGGCAATGGGAATGACTTCATATAATTTAGGCTTGGCAGCGAATGGGTTAACCAGGCATTGGTACGGTGATGTATGATAATAACATTTTTTTTTAATTTTCAGATAATTTTTCGTACAACACGATTAATTAACATTGATTTAGAATTTTTTACGTTGTTGTATGATATTAATATTAATGAATTTAGAATTTATATTTCCTTGATTTTTAAGTTTCTTCTTTAAAATTTATTTTCTCGATGAAACTAATTATTTTGATCGAGGTCAATTGACAAGCTATTTCTTTTTCATTGATATTGATTAACAGTCTCGAAAACTTCTTCAAACATTACACTCTATCCATATTTTTCTTTTTGAATAAAAATAAGTTAAAGGCACTTAATATTTTTAACATCTTCTTCTGCCAAGAATTTTTTTTATCAATTCTAATAATCGTTACACGATTTATAAAAAAGAAAGGAGTCTAATGTAAGTACTTTAGTTTCGAATTTAACACTGGAACTACCAAAGTGGTCGAAATGACCCATTAATAATTTTTTACAGAAACTTTATAAAGTGACTAAAGAATTTCAGTCCCGATTTTCTGTGATTTTCCGTGATTTTCCGTGATTTTCTGTTAAAAATACAGATAAAGCTTTGTCTACATTGCATTATGAATTTTTTTTATGTACCTTTCACTATGATTCCGTCGGTAGAAATATGTATGCTTCGATCGTCGGTAGTTCTAGTGTTAAATTACGTTTCAAACTTGAGTTGCAATTTAAAATTATCCGTCGAGCAAAATATTAAAAGTAATCAAATATTTTATGTACGAGCGTGTATCTTTTATTTTAATTACTCCTTTATGCTTCGCTTGGTGCCCGGTAAACTGTCTGATTGCACGTAATTATTGTCCTTAATTAAAATATGAATATTAATGTCTTACTCACCGATGGCATTATCATGTCACCATTATTCCACCACAATGTGTAACTTACCGCGGAATGCGCTGTTATTTTAATGATAATTGCATGTTAAATGAGAATTGACTGCAGTTAACCGCCGACACTAGGCGATGAAATAATTTTATCGAATAATGCTAATAAATACGCCAACACACCGATCCATCTATACAACGTACAATTAGTGTTCATCAATTTTGTACAGTTAAACTGAAGCGTAACTATAATTATTTTGATATTCGATTGGAAAATTTGTATATTCGAAATTTTTTCTCTACTTATGAGCTAAAAATTTAAGCTTTAGAATATCAAATATTTCTGAATTTTGTTTTATTCTAGCTTGTCGAATCATGGTTTAATATACTTCTCACGGGTGTTTAAATGTGAATTTCTACAATTTTATTTTAGTTTGTAACACTAATAATTATAGCGATAAAATCAGTAATTATATACTACCGTTTACAAATCATCTGACTTTATATAGACGGTTTATGTTTTACTTAAAAGAAACATTTCATGTTACATTTTAAAAATACCGATGTTATAGTTATATTTATATTTTATGTTATTTAACATATTCAGCGTTAAGTTCCTTCGGACCGACTTTGAGCTTTTCGTTTAGACGTCGTTGGTTGTTAAGAATCAACAGTATCAATTAAAAAAAAGTAATATCTTACAATTCATTAATGGGTTATTAAAATGCATTAAACAAAGATACCACTTTCCTTCGCAGGCTTTTACAATTTTCTTTTTAAATTCTTCACAGAGTTTCGACCAAAATGTCTTTGAATTCGTAGTCGTAGCATACAGTCTAATGTGTTAAACGTGTTAAAAATATTTCGTTATAATTAAGAAACAAACTTATCGCTCACTAATTATTGGAGAAGCTTACAGAGAACTTTAAATTATCCTGTCTTTTTAATATCTTACTGAAAGTTTACTTCGATAAACATTTTGTTTAAAACTTAGAAGCATCCAATTTTTTATTCAAATAACGCCTGTTATTTGAATAAAAAATTATAAATAGTAGAGAAAATCGGTGAACACCTGTTATCATAGACGATCCAATAATCCGTGAAGCAAAACTACTTTACCTAAATATGTTTAATAAACAGAGTTCTACCGTACACAACTCTCAAGTACTATTACAGAGTATTAACCCTAGAATTATAAAATTCGTAATTTCTAACAGAAATTATACAAGTTAACCAGTTACCTGTGACGATCTCTTTGCAAAGCGCGCACCATTGTGTGTCGCGATAATGAAGCGATGACGGGTATAGTTAGCTCTCAGGAAGTTACGAATCCAACTCAAATTATTTATAATTTTCATTTGTTTGTTTTATTTCGTCTCGACCTCTAAACATTTTAAAAATACTAAAATTTACCAATATAATTTAGTTTTCGCCAAAATTACAATTTAAGTATCAAATTGTAACAAAGTTTCACGCATCACGGATATAGCCGTCGTGACACAAAATTCTGCCACATCTCCATCACGGATATAGTCGTCAAACACGCTTAACTGGTTAATTACTCTAGCAGATTTTCTGTAATTCTCTCTTTATAGTGTAAACAAACGGTGTTATGGTATCAAAAGACCATTTCGTTTTAATTTGTTCTGTAAAAACAAGCATACTTGAATCGCCGATAGTTCTAGTGTTAAATACAAACAATTAATTTCCTATCGTTGTTTGCCCGCTTGACCTAATCAGAGTTTATTTTTGTTTAACAATTGCGTCCCGTCTCGTGTCTCTAACCATATTACGACTTATCTCGGCGTACGTACGTATTATTCTTGCATTATTGCGTCGCTAATTTATCAAAGCCGATCTTTGACGCACGTCGCGCCGCAGAGTAATTGAAAGCGTTCGCGAACATTATAAATCGGCGCGAATTTAACGAGGATCCATCGACAGGTAGATTTATCAACAAAACGTTAAATCGGACGAAGAACACATCGGTTGAAAGTGAATATTGTAATCTTTGTGCGTGTACCTTGTGCGACTGTGAAAATGAAAAATGATTACTTGGTAATTGTGTTTGGTAAGTGGTTACGCTGATTCTAAGTTAATACGTTGGATTGTTCGTTAGTTGATGGCGTGGAATAATTGAATTGTGAAACTTCAAAAAGTAACTGCGCGTACTCGTATTTTACGAGCGCTTTTTTATAAGGTTTTGTATCTCGGTTCCGCGATACAGAATTTTTGTAGCTACATGATAGGAAATTGAGTGTAGGTGGACTTAATTAATCTTGGATTAAAAGAAGAATGTGAACGTTAAAATAAATATAACGGCGTGTAAATAATTTTTACATTGAGTTTGGATTTTTAGTTTGAACATTTAAAACTAAATATTGCGCGTTGAATCGATTAACGCTAGAAATTACTGACGATCAAAGTGTATGAGTTTGTACCAAAGAGATTCAAATAAAAAGTGTGTAAAAAAAATACACGATGGAAAAGAAACAAATTTTGATCCATGTATTTTACAGAAAATCATGGAAAATGGTAAAAAAATGCAGGGTTGTAAATTTATAAAATCTTTATAGGAAATTACCGGTAATTTTCACCATTTCAGTGGATCTCGTCTTTAACATCAGAGTATATTTATTTCTCTCAAGAAATTCAGAATAATAGATATTAAAAAAAAAAAGAAATATGTAAGATGCAAGGAAGAAAATCTTGATCAATATTTATTAGAAAAAATTGGACAAAGTTTCTAAAAATACAGTATCCTGAATTCATCGAATTTATATGACAAATTGCAAAGCAATCATTTCGATCGTCTCGGTAGTTCTAACGTTAACCCCTTGCCTTACGATTTCTTTTAATATTCATTATTAATAGCTATTCACTGCTTTAATACTTTGTCAAACGCAAAATATTGAAATATCATACACAATTTATATTCGCTAATTCTCGTTTAACTCTTTGCGGCACAGGATTTCAGATAATAAAATAGTCCCACGTAGTGCCCCCTGTAGATAAGTCTGAATATTTATATAAATACTGCCAAATGAAGCTGCTTGTGTGAAGACAACGAAAGAAACTTTCGAGACAACCTAATACGTTCCACTTCTCAAATCGCCTCACCATCCGCATAATGTATTCCGTAAGGAACATTGGTACGCATAAATTAAACTGTTCCTATCAAGATTTCCGATAGAGAAGAATCGAAGAGTAAAAAAAGAAAAAAGAAAAAGAAAGAAAGATTACACGCGATAGAAGCCTAGTTTACATAATCGCATTGGCACACGTGGTGTGTTGCATTAATTATGCGGGACAAGTCCTTCGAATTACAGAGGTTCTTTCTCGGTTAAACGAACGCCTTGTTGAACGCGGATCGGCGTTTGGTAATAGCTGGAACGGTCCTTCGAGAATTGGCTGTGGACCAAATTCTTCATGGACGGTCACGAACAAATATGACCGGCCACGAATTTATTATTCTATTCGCGACAGTTTGATATATGGCATCGGGATCGAATTAAATCGATGTACTGCGATTTCGCAACCACCGAGAGAAAATATTCGCAGTCCGTAGATCGTGCGGCTTAGAATAAGTAAATAAACGATGATCGTTGTTGAGTTTCTGTTGTTGCGTCGCTTATGTCGATGTAACGTTATTTCAGATCGTTTGAAACAAAGAGTACAACTGTTACGATCTTTAATGTTAAATAGCTCTGTGTAGAGAGTATTTATTGTGGTATAATTGTAATGATAAATAATTGTCGTAACTTTGTTGCGTTAAGGTTGTTATGATGTAAAAAAGAAATTAATTTTTTAATGTTTTTGGTTCCTAATAAGAGAATTTTTTAGTGTTTTTGGTTCCTAATAAGAGAATTTTTTAATGTTTTTGGTTTCTAATAAGAGAATTTAAAATATTTTTAGTTCATAATAAGAGAATTTTTTAATGGTTTTGGTTCCTAATAAGAGAATTTTTTAATGTTTTTGATTCCTAATAAGAGAATTTTTTAATGTTTTTGATTCGTAATAAGAGAATTTTTTAATGTTTTTGGTTCCTAATAAGACAAATGATTGAAATTTTTTTTGTTACGTATGAGCGTTATTTATAATGAATTTTTCTTTTCTTTTCTCTTTTTTTGTTACTGACGATTAATACTTGTTATGTTAATTTTTTCATTAGCAAAAAGGGATTGTACAAAGGATCGTTCAAATTTGATTAAAAAGACTAGTGTCGATTTAATACTTGATGGTATTTTTTATTCGCTTCTGTGAGGTCAGTGCTGTGTCTGGTTCGATTCTGTAACCACTCGTCACCTCCTGTTCGATTGTAGAAAATTTAAACCTCAAAGATGAAAATTAAATTTCGTAAGAAACTCTATTGAACTTAATGAAAGTTCAAATGAAAGACTTATATACTCCGTATTACTGTCTTTCCTAATTATTTGAACGAAAGTAATTTTTAACCTTACGCTTCTAAGCTAACAAAAATACTAACAATGTGAATGAAATTCAATTTTCAACATCTTCTTTGTCTTTTACCATTCCTAATGTCACAATTCCTGTTATTGCCGAGAAGTACTTGCGTTAAGTGACTGATGGAATCCTGTCTCTACATGCAATCTTCGTAACGACCACATCCGGCAATGCAATATAGTGCTTTCATAAAAATATCTGTTTTAGATGATAAAACAGCAGTTGTAATTTTTAAGAAGCAGTAAATATACTCCGATAAAAATTTGCATAGTAGGATTTAATACAATATTCCGAATTCCTTGAGATCTGATGAAGATTAACCTGTTAACTGGGTCATTTTTCGATAACAGAAAATAATACATTTTAATTGGATAGATTTTAATAATTGCAAATGTAAGTCTAATGTAATACGTTTCTTTTATAAAAATATAACGATGCGCTTAAAAGTAAATCAATGTGAAAATAAATGATTACGTCCAAAATATCGGCAGTCCGCGTGACGAGTTTACTCGTCTTACCCTAATAATTACCTTAATAATCTTACCCTACAGAGCCATGGCGTCCTGAGCAAAACATGTGATTTCGGCGTGGCAGTCAACGTGTTAACCCATTCGCTGCCAAGCCTAAATTATACGAAGTCATTCCCATTGCCATTTATATTTTTAGTGTTATTGTTTACCAAAGCTCTGTTATTTCTTGGTAAGAGCATTATTATCGTAGCATATATTATCATACATAATCATTTGCGAGCAGTAGTATTTTTTCAAGTTTTTTACATTTCTATATTTATGTTTGTGACCACAAAAAATTTGCTAATTCAAAAGCCTGCGTGTTATAACATATTTAAAGTAGGACGAGTATACTCGTCTTGGCAATGCATGACACCCTGCCAAAGACGAGTATACTCGTCCCTGGCAGCGAATGGGTTAAGCACGAAATCTGAACCGAGTCAAATTGACGGGTTCCGTAAATCTAGTATTAACACTTTACCAACCGGGAGCCTATTGATCGGCTTTTTTACAGCCAACGTTTATCCACTGCTTGCTGCTTAATACTAACATGAAAATTAAAAACTTTATTCAATTTAATTACCTTACAATAAGAGAAACGATATACCAAGCACTCTCGCGAATTTCGATTTAAAAACAAAGTTGCAAGAATAAGAGCTTATAATTCCGCACGATAGCCAAAACCGAGCCGGTGTTAGCCATGTATCCGCGCTCGAATGAACCGGTCGGTAAAGTGTTAAGATTCGCACCAAAAACACGTTTCTCTCAGAATTAAGATTTCCTTTTTTCTTCCCTATTTTCTCTTCACCGAAACGAGAGCACGATTAGATAGAAAATAATCCAAGGATCGTAACACGNACAGTACATATGTACAGTATACAAATAACACAATATATTTTTAATTAAAAAAAGAAAACACAGTACATATACACAATACACAAATACAATACTCATGGACGGTAGTGTATTGTCAATACACAAATACAATATACAAATAACACGGTATACATTTAATTAAAAAGAAAAACGCAGTACATATATACAATATAAAAANAACGTTTATCCACTGCTTGCTGCTTAATACTAACATGAAAATTAAAAACTTTATTCAATTTAATTACCTTACAATAAGAGAAACGATATACCAAGCACTCTCGCGAATTTCGATTTAAAAACAAAGTTGCAAGAATAAGAGCTTATAATTCCGCACGATAGCCAAAACCGAGCCGGTGTTAGCCATGTATCCGCGCTCGAATGAACCGGTCGGTAAAGTGTTAAGATTCGCACCAAAAACACGTTTCTCTCAGAATTAAGATTTCCTTTTTTCTTCCCTATTTTCTCTTCACCGAAACGAGAGCACGATTAGATAGAAAATAATCCAAGGATCGTAACACGGTTAAATTAGTCTTACGCGAAACGCAATTTCACTCTCCGTGAAACCGAAAACACCAAAACCAATATCCGCTGAGCGAATCTCCAAGGAGTACAAGTAAACTGTTAAGCGAAACGTTCCACCATAGGTCCCATTCTGTACCATTCCATATCGTCCGAAGGCGCGCGTTTATGGTTTGCAAGCGTACAGCTCATTGTACAACTATCCGAATAAGCTGCTTTCCATTTATAAGTCGACAATATTAACAGCGTATTGCCGCTGGATCGAGGTTGCATAAGGCAAACCCGGCTGGCTAGGAAATTCTGTTTGTCGAGCGTGCACACGGGAACAAAGCTTAAGAAATACGATATCCGAGAGCCGGTTAACAGAATTAGGAATAAAGGAACGATCAACGCGAAGGCGTGACTTGTTTGAATAACAGCAATTTAGAATATCGAGTCTCAGCACTGTGCATCTCGCTGCAGTTGACGATCGTCGAGAATGATACCCGTCGCGCCAGCGTTGGCTCAGGATTGGTTGGTCCTTGCGTTGCTATTAGTTAAACTATGAAATTATTAACTCTTTCCACTCGAGAGGGGTCACTCTCACTCACCGCTTCGATCGATCCAGCGAATCGCGAATACGGAAATAGCTATTTTATTTCAACATTTCCTGCATTTTTACATTGCACAAGACTTAATATCGAATATTAACCAATTAGCTGCATGCGATCCCCGTTTGGAGATTTTGGAATTTTACGTTTACCACTCGGCGCGAAAAATATATTTGGTACGCTTGACAATTTAACACTGAAACTATCAAAACGGTCAAAATGACCGGTTTGTAATTTCGACATAAAAATTCTATAAATTTACAACGATTCGGTTTGGCGAATTTTTCGTGATTTTCTGTGAAAAATATTTGGTAGTTAATGGGTTAAATATCGTAATTTTACTTCGCGATATTAGGAAGTATTTACGAGGAATGTTACGGGATTGACACCGATTTCGACGAAATTAAAATATTAATTTCGACATAAAAATTCTATAAATTTACAACGATTCGGTTTGGCGAATTTTTCGTGATTTTCTGTGAAAAATATTTGGTAGTTAATGGGTTAAATATCGTAATTTTACTTCGCGATATTAGGAAGTATTTACGAGGAATGTTACGGGATTGACACCGATTTCGACGAAATTTTTATACGATACAGATATTTCTTCGTATCGGTCATCGTTCGTTTTGAAGGGATGATATTGGCCCTCAAAATAGGGTGAAAATTTGTTTAAGGAATTAATTTTTTTAAAAACTTTTTACACAGGTATATTAAACGTTAGAAAGTTGACAAACCGTATACTTAAACTTTCTGTCTATCTACAATAGTTTTCGAGATTTCGGGATAAGTTCGGTTATCCTTGTTAAAGTTAAATTTCTTTTTATTCCTTTGTAACTTTTTTCTTTTTCTTTCTATTAATATAAAATCATATTTTGTATATTTATGTGTACGAATGTTGTACTTTTTTTATTTATTTTATTTTACATCTTGAAGTTAAAGTATTATTTTTCAACCCTCTATGAGGCCGTGTGACTTAAAAGTTACAAACTGATGTATCTATATTTTAAAAAATTAATTTTATTTAGTTATCACTGCACTGTTAAATTTCATTACTGTATTACTGTAGCGATACTACGATCCTTCCATAGCAATTATTAGTTAAAAAATTTTCAAATAAAAGTGAAAAACTGTAATCAATCGTAGTTTTTTCTCTAATAAGCAGACAAAATTCAGGCTATAGAGGGTTAAATAATAGGCGTTTCTTTATGTTAAACCTAGTTTCCTCAAAGCGAGGTGTATAGAAAATTATGTGTACACGTTCCACTTTTTTTTCCCTGCACGTGAAAGAATCCTTCAAAAGAATCGAAATTTTCACGGGTTTCCATCCGATTTTTATTGCATCCGACGAGTGAGTGCTGTGATGGAAGCACAGTGGAGAGCAACCGAGTGGCAGAACTGAAGACAATGGAAGACCGACATTGGTCAGAGAACCAGGAATGAAGTCGAAAAACCGATGATGAATTTTCGAGTTTCGTGCTCCCTTGCCGCGTTCCGACGAGCACTAAACCGGATCCTTGGAAAAATTCTACGGTTGCTTTTAGGGCTTGCAACGTTTATTATTATTATTTCTTTTCTTTTTTAATATACATCGGTACACTTGTACCATGCAATTGCATTTTTCTTCCTTTTCTTTTTCATTTTCTTTGTTTTAAATAGAATACTACGAGTTTTTTCTTCCTTTTTTTTTTTCCCCTACATTTTTTACCTTATAAAAGGTATAAGGTAAGATCACTGAAAACACAGTCTTTAACGAGATATTTCATCTTTTACACAATTACGACGCCACGGTTGAATTATGACGCAATTAAAAATGAAATATCTGTCACACCTGATTAACGCGTCACTCTTACCTAAATGTTATTTCCTCCACATTTTTGGTGGATGAAGAAAATTTAGAAAATCCTCCGATTAGAGAAAGAAACGGCGAGAAGTCTCGCCGAGAAACAGATGAAAGATGAAGATTTATCGCTCGTGTAATTAACGTACTTAACCCATTTTCAGAATGTGTCTCGCGAAGACGTAACGCTACATCTCGTGCTTCTATTTTTCTTCGCCATTTTCGTTCACGTTGTGTCGTCCAAAAATTATGATATCGTGTAAATAATGCTTGTAAACTTTTTACCAGTTGTGTACTTTAAGACGTGTGGCTGAATTTTTCATTTAATTGTGAAAAAAATTACAATTGCTGCATAATTAGGGTAACTTTCTGCGAACACGGCAGTAAAAGCGAGATCAAATTTTCATTGCCTTAATGAAACCATCGTTTCGTTCTTTCCTTTCTCCTCTTTACGTTCGCTGTGGGGTAATTATCGCAGTAACGATATTTTTCTATAGCCATATAAAAAAAAAAGAAGAAAGAAAAAAGAAAAAAAACGAACAAAAAAGAAATAAAGGAAGCAACAAGAAACTGAGATTTCTACGGTTGGCTCATTATTGAATCAAGAGAATAGGAGAGGGTATAAGAAGGAAGGCGACACTTTGAAAAATGTTGAAAAGAAGAAAAGAAAAATCCTAAATAATTCCCGGCAGGCCTTGAGCAACCTCGGGTTTCCGCTTTAATTTCTGGCGTTTTCCGTTTCTTCTGTTTCCCGTTTGAGAAATTGCGCCGATCCAGAACTTCCACCTACCCTTCTGCGGTGCTTTGCAATGCAGATCCGGGAAAATTTTAATTTCGACATTTAATAGTCATGGCGATAAAAGGTTGCATTAATTCAGCGAATTAAATCAGTTATTTAATTCACCGTTCAGTTCCAATTTTGAATTTCGTCGGAATATCGCTTAATACTCTTTCTGGATTATCCTTCAGCGTGGAGGAGTTTTTTAATTCCACATAAATTCGTAATGTTTCCAGGAACACCTGGCGCGATGGTTCAACGTTGACGTCGTAATTGTGTAAAAGTTAAAATGTCTCGTTCAGGATTGTATTTTCAATGACTTTATCTTATACTTTTCTCTTTTTATTTGTTAATTATTTTGTATCGCATCAATCTCTTGGATTATTAACCGCTTGGCTTACCATTTCTTCAATCTTCATGTATATTAGCAATAGTTATTCGCGTCTTTGACACTCTGTCAAACCCAAAGTATTGAAATATTACACGTATTTTGTATTTGCAAATTTAAATTACAGTTAAAGTTAAAATTGAACTTTATCATAAATATTGTTTCTTTTTATCGTATTTTAACCAGAATCGGCGCCACGAGTGAAATGCCTTTTTTCGAATATGTTTTGTACACTTTAGATACACTGAATATGGGTCAAGTACTTATGGACGGTAGTGTATTGTCAATACACAAATACAACATACAAATAACACGGTATACATTTGATTAAAAAGAAAAATACAGTACGTATATACAATATACAAATACAATATACAAATAGCACAGTATATTTTTAATTAAAAAGAAAAACACGGTACATATATACAATACACAAATACAATATACAAATAACACGGTATTAATTTAATTAAAAAAAAAACAGTACATATACACAATACACAAATACAATATACAAATAACACGGTATACATTTAATTAAAAAGAAAAACGCAGTACATATATACAATATAAAAATAACACAGTATATTTTTAATTAAAAAGAAAAACACAGTACACATACACAATACACAAATAACACAGTATATTTTTAATTAAAAAGAAAAACACAGTACATATACACAATAAAAAAATCTACAAAACATATCATACACGCTTTTCGCGGTCAAAGTATTAACCTTCCCTAAATTAAAAACAAAATAACTTCGTCATCGTCATCAGTAGTCATACTTTAATCCAAATGTCCAGCATGTACCAAAACCACGTCTCTTCCGAAAACCATGTTCAACGCGTCACGACTACGTAACAAGTTCCCTCTGAACCCTGTTCGAAAGATTCCAAGATCCAGCTAGCCCCGAGGTCCAGGAATTCACGAATTCTGCCAAGTCTTCCTACGTGGACGGCGTAATGAGTACACTTCCTGTCTCTTCTTGGAGGATTCCTCTGCTTCGCAGGCCTATCACGAAGCTTGTAATCGTCCCTGCATCGAAACGGTACCTGGATGCCTCGGCTCGAAATCCAGGTCGCCCCATTTTGCAATTGGCAATCGGCCTGATCCGGCCAGTGAAAAGTCTGCCAGCGAGTTCCAATTGTTGAACGCTGCCAGGTCGCTCTATCTATCGGTTGTCGGGTCATATTCTACACTTTCTGTTCGATTCTTTTTCTCTTTTTCTCTTTTTTTTTCTTTTTTTTTTTTTTCTTTTTTTTCTTTCTTTTCTCTGTCTCATTTCCTTCTTTGTAAACACACCTCTTTCTCTTTCCTCCTCTATTTTTTTTTTCCCTCTGCACCCTTGGTGTCGAACCTCTTTTGTGTTTCTTCATTCTTCTCGATCTCTTCATTGTTCCCCTCGTATTTCCGAACTCGAGGACAGTTCTCGGTTCTTCTGTTTTCGAAACGAAAATTCATCGAACTCTGTTTTTCACGGGGATGAAAGGAAGTTGGATGAAACGAAAAAGAGAGAATTGATTCCCGCGCGAGGAAAGTTTGAAGGAGTTTGGTTTTGAGGATGGAACAGGAGTAGGGGTGGTGGTGGTTGTCGAAGTTGCGGAAGTCGGTGTCGGAGACTGTCTGAAGGTGTTCGCGTGGAAAGAGGTTCTTTTTATTCTGTATCGAGGACCGGGATGGGCGGAGGATCGTTGAAGTGAACTTGAACTGGCTGATTTCGTGAAATCATAGGGGAGAAAAGTATTCGTAGTTTTTTTCTTTTAACATGCGTATAAAATTTGGATGATAGGAAGCTGGTTTGAGGCTGATTTAAATGACAGTATAATTTTTTTTTAAATACGACGTGATTTTTATTTACGAGTATTTATTATTTTAAGAATAAATAAACCTACTTCGGTATTATTAAAATGTATACTCGTGGAGACTTAGCTTTTTTCAGTGCGTAAAATAAAAACGTAATACAACGAAAAGAAAATTTCTTATTTAAATTATTTTACAGTTCGATGCATACTTCAGTTAAGAATAAAATTAATATTTTTATATTTATATATTTATATATATTATTAACATACATATATAGAAGTATATATCGAACAATAAAATAATTTAAATAAGAAATTTTCTTTTCATTGTATTATGTTTTTATTTTATGCACTGAAGAAAGCTATGTCTCCACGAGTATACATTTTAATAATAATATATATATATATATATATATATTTATATATATATAAATCTTGATCTATTTTTGTAATTATATTATATTTTATCGTTAATGTTTTATAACACAAAAAAAAGGAAACTGATTTTAATTGACGCACGTTATATTCGAAACACGTTTATACAAATAATAGGTAGAAAGGATTTTACTATCATATTTGCACGAGAAACGAATGTAATATTAATTTCAAATGTTACGATGATCATTTTTTAGTTTCTCACTGTTTTATTTAATAGCAATATTAATGTTAATGAACTTAAAAATAAAATAAGACGTTACACAACAACGAAGTCTAATCGATGATATTCTCTTATCGTTACAGAGGAGAAGCGCGGAGATAACCGTGGACAGTGGGGAGCAGAATGCAGTGTTCGTCCGCATTTCCGGTGAGTGAAACTCGTACCGTATTAAAAATTTAAATGAGCGTTGATTTATTTACTTTTTTATACCGTTCCTTTGATTTGCATAATGAATGCGAAAGTAAGATTCAGTAAAATAAAATTCATTCAAAGTAGAATGTTAAACACAATATTTCTCTAATTCATAAATATTCTTTACCGGTATGTTAATACACCAGATACCATCATAAATATTTTGCAAACATGATACAATTTTTTTTTACGATTTTATGATAATTATGTAGCAAAATGTTTTGTACGATTTATATTTTTATCTCGTTTACCTTATCATTTTTCTTTTTTCATTAACTCTTACTCTTAGATCTGTATAATACAGATTCGAATATCAATTAATTATCACGTTAAACAAAAGCAGGTCGATCATCGAATTTTTAAATATCGCAATATTTTTATTAAAAATTCCATCAGAAAATGGTTACAAAAGCATGTACAGAATTTGAATTGGTAGATTTTTATCAACACAAATATTTGCATCAAAGAATATTAAGATTTTATATTTATTTATCACAGAATAAATATCAAAATTTAGCATTTCTTTTTTTTTTTTTTTTCCTTGCGAAAAGAAATATAAAAATTTCAACATTTTAAAAAATTTCTCTCTCCGTTCGTAACAGTATCGTTTATAAAACAATTCTTCGTATCGAATATTACACGGACATCGAATACGAGGAATAATTGGAACAAAAATTCAGTTATTGTTATTAAAAAATACTAACGATAAAAAATAACAAAAAAAAAAAANTATTTTTATCTCGTTTACCTTATCATTTTTCTTTTTTCATTAACTCTTACTCTTAGATCTGTATAATACAGATTCGAATATCAATTAATTATCACGTTAAACAAAAGCAGGTCGATCATCGAATTTTTAAATATCGCAATATTTTTATTAAAAATTCCATCAGAAAATGGTTACAAAAGCATGTACAGAATTTGAATTGGTAGATTTTTATCAACACAAATATTTGCATCAAAGAATATTAAGATTTTATATTTATTTATCACAGAATAAATATCAAAATTTAGCATTTCTTTTTTTTTTTTTTTT
>SMSQ01025733.1:77501-108421 GCA_019453375.1 Ctenoplectra terminalis
TTTTTTTTTTTTTCTTTTTTTTCCGTTTCTCTTCTCTGGCGGTGAACCAGTTCGTAATTGCAAATTTAATTCCAGTCGTTTGTAAGAATACCGAAACATTTTTCTCGTAAATAAAGCTACACCGGGTCTTTTGGAATCGTTTCTGTTAGCAGGACGCAATAACTCACCATCGGTATACTTATATATACGTTTATGTTTATATTTTTCTCTTTCACGTCCGAGTAGTGCGAAATAAGAAGTTCAGAAACAGAAAAAAAATGCTCGACTCCTCATCCATCGATGAAATAAAAATAGAAACAAGAAATCGATAAAACAGGGACCTCTCTCAAACAATTACTCAATATATTGAGATACGTGAATAGTTTCATACTAACATAAACGCGTGGGTAAAAACTGTATGCGAAATTAGACTGGGAATGTGAGAAAAAAATCATTTTAACCCTCTATAGCCCGAATTTTGTATGTTTATCGGAGAAAAAATTACGATTTGTTAAGGACAGCGGACTGACACAAGTTTATGATACGGACACGCCAGCTGCTATTTTTGAGGACTTGTTAATTTTACCGCTTTTTGCATGCTAGTAATTTAATTACCAGGAGAACCGTCGAAACCTTAGTTACTACCTGAGCCTTCGGCCTCTCCCCTCAATAGCAATTGACGTATCATAATCTTACCCTTCGGACTACGGACTTGACGCACACGTGGCTGCCACCTTTTGACTTTACCGGATTTACCAAAATCTTTCCACCACCCTAGGACTACTTGTAGAAAACGCCCCAGCGACAGAAACGGACACAGATTGGACAAGACAATTTTCCCACTACAAGAATTAGCTTCGAGGACACACCCCTGGACGGACAGAATTTAGATATAAGGATAGGACATCGGACATTCAGAAGCATTATCATTATTATTACTATTATACTTGGACCAGGACATTAAGAGTGACGTTATTACGTCACTTTTGGACATTTGACTATTACATTCGGACATAGGACATTAAGAACGTTATTACAATTGGACTCTCATTTTGGACATTATACAGTGATATCTGCTAAGTTTTGTTGTATACCTAAACATATTTAATAAAGTATTGTTATTGTTTTGGCAAATTGTTTTTTGCTACATATACGGCTCCACGAACTCTGTGGGAGCCAAACACGATTGATTACAGTTTTTCACTTTGATTTGTGTAAGAAAGCGTTAGACAGCCGTGTTATACATTATCGACATGTGCCTATACATGTGAGGATTGTGGGTGTGTGCGCGACGCACCCTTGTGCGTTTCTCATTTGTTTTAAAGATGTGTGATTTGTGTTGTCTCCTTTGTGCCACCAAAAGAAACGCACGCGTGTCCTTTGTACATTTTACATAATATAATTAAGTGTGATAATATATACGATTTATTATCCCGAATCTTCTGTCAATTTGAAAATTCTTAAACTAATAATTGTTATAGATGGATCGTGGTATAATTACAGTAATACAGTAATCAAATTTAATAGCACAGTGATAACTAAATAAAATAAATTTCTTTAAATATAAATACATTAGTTTGTTACTTTTGAGTCACACAGAGAGCCATAGAGGGTTAATGAATGATAGGAGATCGTATGTAAATGAAAATATAAATAATTCTATGGTACAGAAAACCTCTATGAACGCTTTTATCAGATGATTCCTGTATTTTTAAAGGCGTGTGTATACGCTGTTCGTAGCGAAATGATTAAGATCACTTTAGTACTACAGGTCTTACAAGGAAACATATCGAACTATCATCGATTTTAATGAAACTTGGCAGATACATTAACCGTTTGAGTGTCACGTGTCTTTCCTATTTTCCCGTCCAAAAGTGCCAAGGAGCGGTTTTTCGCTCGTCTTATTCCCTCTCGAAAAATGCCAAGCGGCGCGTAAGC
Organism: Ctenoplectra terminalis; assembly: GCA_019453375.1. Classification (NCBI taxonomy): domain Eukaryota; kingdom Metazoa; phylum Arthropoda; class Insecta; order Hymenoptera; family Apidae; genus Ctenoplectra; species Ctenoplectra terminalis. The sequence goes on from SMSQ01025733.1 coordinate 79,419, forward strand.
GCTTGTCGTTTCTGTACATTTTAATGATAGTTGCATTCAAATGTTAGACTGAAATTAAAATTCGTTCTTTTATCAGCTGTCTCATTATTTCATTTTTACCTAAAATGGAATGATAACCGTAAAGTCGCGCATCGACAGAAACCGAGTTGTCGCGGTTGTCGGCTTCGCAGCCTAAAGCGCTGGCACTTTTCGAACGAAACAGAAGAAGCGCAAAATCGCTCCTTGGCACTCAAACGGTTAAACAGGTGAAAATAAGGGACACGTATTTTTTTATAGCTGCCCAATCGCAAGTTTAGGGGTTGAATAAACCCTTTGAAGTTTCAGCAGAAAAATGCTATCGCGGGAGAAAAAATATATCACTGTTACATTAACTGTACATCATTCCAGCTAACAGATGAAAAATATAACGGTAGTATGAAAGTGAAGAGAAAGATAAGCTCGTTACGCCACGCAAGAATGATAGATGGGTATATGTAATTAAGATGAATGTAAAAAAAAGTTATTTTTGACGGTAACTAGTTAATTCTCGCTAATTAAATAGCCACTCGTATTCTTTTCATTGTGATATTTTAAGCCGTAGCAGGGTCACAGAGAGTTAAACAATATACTTAAATTTTGCTACGTATATTTTTGTTATATCAAGAAAAACTATCGATTGGTGTGATACCAACAATTCTTTCAATTCTGAGGGCACCGTAGTGAAATGGTTAACTGCTACTAAACCTAACATTCGCTGTACTCTTGTTAATAAGCGTATAAGTTTCTTATTCGAAGAAGAGTATGTCTCGACGCATTCAGACAGACTGATCGTCGATACATGACGTAGACGAGACGATCAGAAACTGCGTCGAATTACAAAGCTGAGGGGTAACAGCCACCGAAGAAGACCGACAAAGGATAGACGCAGTACTCAACAACCCTATTCGACGGTAAAATAGTTATACACCGATAAAAAGGTTAATTAAACGCCATAAACTGAGAAGCATCGGACAGACGTGCAAGAAGCATTAGATAATCGATAAAGCGATAAATCGTGGACGCCTACAATTAACTTCTTAATCCTCGTACACTCCTCGGGTGAAAATTCAGCCATTTTATTTCTGGTTGCTATAAAATGTCCGCTTTCTTTCCAATTGTAGGGTAGACCGAGGATAGATCGAAATTTAAAGGTGCAAAATTGCACAGAATGCGCGTAATACGATAAAGAAATGTACAAAGAAATGTAAAAAATATCCAAATTTTAGTGTTTTTTGTAATACCTCGTAGATAAGATAAGTTTCCACCGAAATTCTTATTTTTTAAATAATAGTAAAAATTTAGAAAATTAACTTTTTGTTATAAATTCGTAATTCATAATTAATTCGTTTCCCTAGTTAAACGCTTTCCTTCTCATATTAAAAAAGAAATAATAAAATAATGATAAAAATCATCTAACGTGTCGAAGAAAATGTATTTTTTATAAATAAGAAAATAGGGAATAACAGGGTAGACCGAGGTGAATCGGATCATTCTCTGTTCGAATGTGAACGAATTTGAGCGTTTTTTTCAAAGCGTTCAATTCAGTTGGTTATAGTTCGCGACATAGAAAGCGGGGAATGATGATCAGATGAAACGGCGTATTTCCCACGACAATGCCGATAAACGATAATGGCCCCTCGCGTTTGTCATATTTGTCTTGTCTAACGAAACGTTCCTGTCCGATTGACTATTTGTCGAACATGGACGTAGCAGATATTCGTTCGTAGAGTGTCTGAGTAGATCGTTAAGCTTCGATTCACTAAACCATCGTGTGTAATATCGAAAGGAAAATTCTATTTCGGATTCTCCTTTATGACAGTTTTACCTGTTTCTTTTATTTTTTTTTTTTTTTTTTTTTTTTTTTTTTTTTTTTTTTTTTGTTTATTTTTTTTTTTTCTTTTGTTGGCTTTTCGTGTTATTTGTAATTTAAATTATAGTTGCAAGACTAGATTTTTAATTAATAAATCGGAGATGAAGTTTGAATCAAAATTTAAGATTAAACAAGGACATAAAAAGAATATTAATTTAATGTTGCGAAGTGGAATAGCAAAAGTGTGAAAATTAAAATAAATTTTTAGATTAAAATAGTAACAAGAGAAGAATATTAATCTATTATTGCAAAATAAAATAGCAGAAAAGGGAAAAAATTAAAATTAACATGAACTTTTAGATTGAAATAGCGAAAAGAAAAGAATATTAATTAAATATTGAAAAATGTAACAGCAAAACAAAAAAGGATACGAAGATTGAAATAAAGTTTCAGATTAAAATAGCAAAAAGAAAAGAACATTAATTTAATATTGAAAAATGTAACGGCAAAAAAAAGGGATAGGAAAATTAAAATAAACTTTTAGATTAAAATAGCAAAAAGGAACAGAAAATTGGTTAAGTATTCCAAACTAAAATAGCAAGAAGCATGAAAAATTTAATTAAAACTTTAAATTAAATTAGCCAAAGGCAGTAGTTGAGTTAAAATTATTAATTAAGGCGTACGAATAAATAAAATTTAAATTGTAAATTGATTAGAGAAATAGTTAATGGACGGCGGAACAAAGTAAAATGAGAATTAAACATAAAAGATGAAAGTTGCAGCGATGATTAATCACCGTTAAATTATACGAACGCGTTAATCTTCGAGTTAAAAAGCGAATCAGCGAAACTTCCGCCTCGGGTTGATATTGTTTGAGGAAGTAGCCGACTTGCAAAAGAAAACGTGATGAGTGACGCGTTTCGCGCTTCCTGAACGTCAGCGAGGACTCGAATCGTCGCTCGAAACGTTTTTTTTTTTTTTGCTCCCTCGATGAACGATTGCCACTGTAAATTGCATACTGCGTGGACGATTGCCTTTTCTTCAGATTCTATGAGAGGATTTTTATTTTTAAATATCGATGGTCGTATGAATATGTAACGGAAACTTGCAAGAAATTGAAAACTTAACGCTAAAATTAGCGATGAGTCAAGCTTTATAAGAATTCTGCAAAATAGACGCGTAATTAAGCGCAATTAAAAATTGTTCGCTTCAATTATTACAATTTAAATTCGTTACAGGGTTGTTCTCGTTAATTAATTTCCCTTTATTCTATCGCTTATCAGTGAGTAAAAGGTACACTTATTTGTACCAAAAAAAGAAAAAAAAAAAAAATGGAAATGATTCTGTTGGTGGTATTTAATGTTTAAATTGGTATAATATATGGTAATATATTGGCCAATAATATTGGTAATAAATTTGGTAAATTACATGATGGTATTTAAAAAAGATACGTAATTCGGGTGAAATAAATTCTTATTTATATTTTTGAAAAATCATAAAAGTCTTTAACCCTCTAAGTTACAAATTAATGTACCTGTATTTTAAAAAATTAATTTTATTTAGTCATCACTGTACTATTAAATTTGATTACTGTATTACCGCAGTGATACCACGATTCATCTATAGCAATTATTACTTTAAGAATTTTCGAATCGAACCGAAAAACTGTAATCAATCGTAATTATTCCTCTGACAAGTAGACAAAATTCGGGTTGTAGAGAGTTAAAACGTATCCTTATAAATTTATACAATTCACATAAGAAGATTTTTGTATCGTAACTTTGGACTTACGAATAAAAATAGAAATAAAAGTAAGAAGAAAATGTGATACAATCAAAGGCTGTTCGAATGTTCAGGAAAAAGAATAATAAGAACGATATGAAATATGAGATCGTTCTTATAAGTAATAGGAAAAGTTTTATCGGAGAGAGTGAATTAAAGCAATTTATTACAATTACAAGACATTCACTAAACTCGGTCGATTTATGTTGCTCTGCTACGCGTTTAGTACCATACGTTATTTCGATAATTCGAGTTTAAGCTCCAAAGTTTGTTAAATTATTTGTTTGTGAAAAAATTGCAATTCTTTTCGTTTTACTTTCGATTACAACATGCAAACATATTTTTTAACGCAACAGTATGAATATTTCGCTAACTACTCAAAGTAAATTAATCAAATTTACAGGTGTTTGAAAATAATATTCATATTAATTATTCCAATTATTTTTCACGAGTACGTCAGTGTTATTAATATTACAACAATAACATCGATCAGGGAACTTTATTGTATGACTGTTGGAACAGTTTTTTTTTATTATTTTTATTCGTAAAATATATTAACACTCTATAGTCCCAATTTTGTCTGCTTGTTGGAGAAAAAATTACGATCGATTACAGTTTTTCACTTTGATTTGAAAATTTTTGAACTAATAATTACTGTAGATCGATCGTAGTGCCATTATGGTAATAGTCAAATTTAATAGTGCAGTGATAACTAAAGAAAATTAATTTTTTAAAATATAGATACATCAGTTTGTAACTTTTAAGTCACACGGTCCCATAGAGGGTTAGTAAAATTGTATCGAAAAAATTCTACCATGCTTCGTACATAAAATTAAGCGATATGTTGCGGTATTAAATTTTTTTTTATCTTACCAATCATTTTATTATTAAAAATCTACTATCTTGATCAGAAATTTATTAGAAAATTTGGAAAATTTTTCATGTAACTGTTTAAATTAAATGAATAAGATAATATCGACAGGATATCTCAGTGGGATTAAAATCGACTTTATCTCGTTCTTTTAATAAATATATTTTTTTTAGTACTTGTTTGCCAGGAATGTAGGGTTTCTCTATTGATTTACTCCAGTTAACCCAGATGCTCTGTAGCGTTTATATCAAAGGATTTGGATAGGCTTTTCACTGATAGGACAAGATACAAAAGAATCCGTCCTACAACGATTCAATCACAATGCTTTAGATCCCTATCGTATTGGAAAATAAATTAAATTAGGTTTCGCGATTCGGTTCTTTCCTCAGATTTCCTCCTCGAGATGTTTAAATAAGCTGTTTCGGTGTTAGAGCTAGTGTCTTATTTGGGATAAAAAATTTTCGATTATTGCAATTTAAATTCATTACAGGATTGTTCTCATTAATTAGTTTCTCTTTATTCTGTTTATCAACTACTTGTTGCTTTCTCGTTCTCGCGCTAAAAATACAATGCGCGTGAAACGAATTGCAGGAAGCGATGATTCTATAAACAGTCTTCTCTCCTTTATTTCTTCCATCATCGGACAGAAATTGCTGAAGTAACCTTTGCAGGATTTATATTTCCAAGGATTCTTTGTTATTCTTTGTTATTATTTTTAAAAATATTAAAGTAACTTTGAATTAGAGAGAAAGTGTAGCGTCTCCTTTTTCGTAATTTCATACTTTGTAGAAAGAGAAAATGATCTTTGATGGTTTAAAATGATGTAACTTAGAGTTTCAATATTCGTATTAAAGAAATCGAAAATATTAATATTAATTATATTAATAAATACTATAATACCAAATATTATAATAATAAAGTCATTAAGAATAAAATAAAAAATAATAAATGAAATATTATAATAAATAAAATAATAAATAATAAAATAAAATAACCAGAAAGGGATATAATATAATAATATTATTTCTATTAAAATATTATCCTTAATAATGTAATAATATTTATAAAAAAAAGATAGAAAACGATTATTATTATGGTTAATTATTTTATGATTCTTTTTTGTTTTAAACAAAAAATTTTACCAATCACTGTACTGTTCAAAATCTACTATTCCCGTCCGAAATTTATTATACAAAAAAAAGAAAATGTGTAAACGCTTGAACCAAAGCGATAGACACGGTGGAAAACAAAGGAGGCAAGAAAGGAAACGAAGAGATAACCTCGGCGAAATTTACGCGTCGTAAAGTCTACCGGTTTCTTCGACTGATAACACATACGACTGCAATTAGGTTAATTAGACGGCGACAGTGCGTGAACGCGTTACGGGTGCTACAGTTATAGCTATATGCTCGCGTTCTGTTTCCATTCGTATTACAGATCAAACATTTTTTTTCTTTCTTTTTTATAGAGTAATTCCGGGTGAGAGATTTGCCACTGAGATGACTCGACCTCGCGTAGCTTACGAAGTATTCCATTTTTCTGATGTTTTTTTTCTTAATCTACTGAATATTATAAATATTAATACTAACCCTTTCACCGCGGTGCTCTAAGAATTAACTCTTAGCATTCTTAGTCGTGCTAAATATTTTTATCTCAACCGAATCGTATTTAATAAACTGTTTTCAAAAGCTGTATCGAATTCACCTTTATTATCACATTTTTATAATCGCTACTATATCTACATCGACAAATTTCTATAAAATTTAATTTTAATATAAAATATTTCGAGCGTCAAAACTGAAAGGCATGAAGCAAAGCGAAATGTCGAGTCCAGCTCGACATAGGAACACAAAGGATTGAAAACGCTAAAAAAAGGATCGATACAACAGAAACATACGTATTAAAATTTAGATACATCGTATAATGAATTATAGTATAACGTAAAAAAAAAATNTAGTCCAGCTCGACATAGGAACACAAAAGGATTGAAAACGCTAAAAAAAGGATCGATACAACAGAAACATACGTATTAAAATTTAGATACATCGTATAATGAATTATAGTATAACGTAAAAAAAAAAATAATAAAAATAATTCTACGCTACAGAAATATCCGTACAATGAAATGTACGATTTTAACAACTGATTACTTTATTTCTGAGTGCGTTACGCCTCCCGCGACAAAAGAGGTAGTATTATGAATCCACCCGCGTTTACTTCAGCAAATGTATTTTTTAATTTAGATATTAATTCAGTTTATAATGCACCGATTCTTCTTTTTTCTTTTTTTTTTTAATTCACGTTTGAGACTTTAGAATTGAGAATAAAAGGCACACTATATTTGCGATAAAGTTTAATTTTATCTTTAACTGTAATTTTAATCTATAAAACTGAAAATTAGCAAATACAAATTGCGTACAATATCTCAGTGTTTTGAATCTGACACGGTGTAAAAGTAGCGAACAGCTATTGCTAATATGCGTAGCTACTGAAAAAGTAATAGTGCAATGGGTTAAGTTAAGAAAAATATGGGCCATCGCTTCCCAATTTACGGTAACAGCGTACCAAAAAAATAAGCGAACAAATTGAAGAAATTGTGGATCGTGGTAACGTAAATTATAAGGAAGCAAATTTTCATCGGTAGATGATTAATTCGACACCGATGCCAACAATTGGCTCGCATTTTCTTGGTCGCTCGATAACCACTCGTTCCTCGGCTAAACGCAAGCATGCTCGAGCCGGTAATAGAAACGAAAGGCCGCCTCAAGTGTTTCATAGGCGAGGCTCGTGTCACGAGCGAGCATTTGCATGAAAAGAAAAACGGTAATCATACAATCACACATCGTGGTGCGCGCGTCATAATGCCGAATAACACGATGTTGCAACGGAACGTACCCTAGAAATTGTGTAACTGTAATTATTATCGAGGCAAGATGCGCAGGTTTTGACCTCGTGTTGAAACTCGGTTGCTTGACAATGCTTTCTAGACGAGCCATCGTTACGCAAACGTGTAATTGCTAGGGAAAACACATTTAGTTATTGCTTAGGCGTTTCGCGAAGAGAGTTACGATGAGCTCCAGCCATTCAGCTCCAACCATTCAGCTCCAACCATCCATTTTATTTTATTTTAACCCTCTATAGCCCGAATTTTGTCTGCTTATTGGAGAAAAAATTATGATTGATTACAGTTCTTCGCTTTGATTTGAAAATGTTTTAACTAATAATTACCGTAGATGGATCGTGGTGTCGCTACAGTAGTACAGTAATCAAATTTAATAGTGTTAAAGGAAGGCACCCATGTTTTACATGTGTTCGTGTAAACTCTACATTCCTAAAAGAAAAACTAATATAACCGACTTTTTCTTAGCGGCCTTCACTTTAGGGTATGATCATCAATTAGGGTTTGGGGTTGCCTGCGAACATCCCAGGTACGAATTTACGCGCTGTTACTTGTTTTTTCCTTAGTTCTAACCGTGCGCCCATCTTGTACGCATCATCTTAAGACTATCTAAATATATATTTTTCTTCCACCGTGTCTTGAACATAATTATTTAAACACTCCTCCACGTAACCTCCTCAACAAATAGTACAGTGATAGCTAAAGAAAATTAATTTTTTAAAAGTATAGATACATCAGTTTGTAACTTTTAACACTAGAACTACCAAAGTGGTCAAAATGACCGATTCGTAATTTTTTACAGAATCTTTATGAATCAACTACGGTGACTTTGGGCAAATTTTCCGCGATTTCCTATTAAAAATATAGATAAACTTTTGTCTGAATTGCATTACATATTATTTTATATACTTTCCACTTTGATTTCTTCGGTAGAAATAAGTATACTTTAATCGTCGGTAGTCCTAGTGTTAAGTCGCACGGTCCCATACAGGGTTAAATCACTGTGAAAATGAGGATTGCGAGTTGTTAACGTGAAAAGAAGAGCGAATGGGTCGATTTTGAAAACTGGAGTTGTTTTGGTGGCCGGAAAGTTGGAGATTTATTAATTGAGCTCGATTCTCGTATTTCTTGTGTACATGGAGGTTCGAGTTAGGTTTTTGGTCCTCCGGTATAAATTATCAGAGGGAATAAGATAATTTGTTTGAAATTTAATTTCGAGCATCTTCTATAGGTATTAATTTTATTCGTTTCGGTTGTTTTCTTTATTTGTACATCGCAAGTTGGTTGCTTGGCGATGCTTTCTAAAGGAGGCATTACGCAAACGCATAATTGCCAGAGAAAACATATTTAATTATTGCTTGGATGTTTGTTGAGGAGAAAAACATTGAAAGTGATTAGCTCGAAATGAAAGTTGGAGTTGTACGGGTGATCAGAAAATTGAAAATTTGTTAAGATCAAGTTTTGTATCCCATATACAGGCATCTTTAGTGCGAATGCTAAGATAGAGTAATACAGTTAATTTGAAATCAATTTTTGATACTTCGTACAGGTATTAGTTTTATTTATCTTATTTATTTGCGTATCTACTTAACAGTGTTTCTTGAACAAGATATCGTTACTCGAACGTATAATTGCCAAGAAAAACACATTTAATTATCACTTGATCGATTGATGAATCCAATAAAAGGTAACGGAGAATGTGACTCGATCAAACATAGGATCTCATCGAATCGGACTACTTTCTGTTTGATATGTTAAAATTCAAAAAGTTAACTTTCTATTATAAATTCGTAATCAATACCTGTTTAATTTGAACATTAACACTTTAACGACCGTTCACACAACATGTGTGTGATGCTACCGCCGAAGGTTGTTGGCCAGTATAACACTCTTTGTGTGATAATTTATGAATGTAAACAAGTGTGGATATTGCTATTGGCTTCGTATTTCATCGCCACGTCTTTGATTTTAGCTAATTATTGCCTATTTTTTATTTTTTATTTTAAACTACAGTAGTGTACCGCGTAAATTATGGAGAAAATGTCGGCGCTCGTCGTGAATTTAACAAAGTTCTTTAAAATTAATTCTTCAAAAATACTGCCGGCCACTGGCGACGTTTGACCGCGTAGGCGTGCGGCCGTTAAAGTGCTAATAATAAAAGATTTTTTTAAACTTAAAAATCTTTCTTCTGAGTGTATCCTTATTTCGATCCAATCGCCTAGGTCTACTCTATCGTGATTTAATATATTTATTTAACCCTCTATGGAATGTATCTATATTTTAAAGAATTAATTTTGTTTAGTTATCACTGTAGTATTAAATTTGATTACTGTATTATCGTAGCGACACCACGATCCATCCACGGTAATTATTAGTTAAAATATTTTTAAATCAAAGTGGAAAACTGTAATCAATCGTAATTTTTTCTCCAATAAGCAGACAAAATTCGGGCTACAGAGGGAATAAAATATGAAATTATGAATAAAAAGAAGCTTGAAGACACTAATGTAGCAAATAAAAAAGTAATATCATTTTTGCAACCATTTCTGAGGATCGTATGGGGGTTAACTTTTTTTTTAATTAAAAATCATTTTAATTCGCCTCGGTCTCTATCCGATTCCTTTCATTCTCGACACACGATTCACAGTCTTGTCGAATCGGAGAACGCGATCTTGTAATTATTTCAACATAATATTTGCATAATCAGCGAACGTCATCGTATCGCGACGATACACTTAATAATNCGTGCGCCCGTTAAAGTGCTAATAATAAAAGATTTTTTTAAACTTAAAAATCTTTCTTCTGAGTGTATCCTTATTTCGATCCAATCGCCTAGGTCTACTCTATCGTGATTTAATATATTTATTTAACCCTCTATGGAATGTATCTATATTTTAAAGAATTAATTTTGTTTAGTTATCACTGTAGTATTAAATTTGATTACTGTATTATCGTAGCGACACCACGATCCATCCACGGTAATTATTAGTTAAAATATTTTTAAATCAAAGTGGAAAACTGTAATCAATTGTAATTTTTTCTCCAATAAGCAGACAAAATTCGGGCTACAGAGGGAATAAAATATGAAATTATGAATAAAAAGAAGCTTGAAGACACTAATGTAGCAAATAAAAAAGTAATATCATTTTTGCAACCATTTCTGAGGATCGTATGGGGGTTAACTTTTTTTTTAATTAAAAATCATTTTAATTCGCCTCGGTCTCTATCCGATTCCTTTCATTCTCGACACACGATTCACAGTCTTGTCGAATCGGAGAACGCGATCTTGTAATTATTTCAACATAATATTTGCATAATCAGCGAACGTCATCGTATCGCGACGATACACTTAATAATATCAAAGGGCGTCACGCGTGTCCCGATATAAATAATTGTATTCGTGAATATTCATCGTGGCCAGCCATTTTTGTTTGCGTTCAATCTCGACGAACGGAGAACGACGATTCACCGATGTCGCATTAATCTTCCCGTTTCCACCGATGCAGTTTGCCGTGTTTATAATTTATCCAAGACTCATAACGAAACAGCGTTCCGAGCTCTCGCGCTCTGTCGTCCTTAAGATTCGTAATTATAGTGGCGAAGTTATGCCAAACGACTTGGCTAACGAGTGAAGTGTCCCGAATGACTACGTTCTGTTTTTCTGCAACTTGTTGGAGACAATGTATGATTAATAGACTGCGGATTTTTTTCTTGTATCTATAGGAAATTTAAAAGTGCAAAATTGCATAGAATGCGCGTAATATAAAGAAATGTAAAAAATATCCAAATTGTAGTGTTTTTTTATAATAACTTGTAGGTAAGATAGTTTTCCACCGAAATTCTTAGTTTTTGAGTAATGGTAAAAATTTAGAAAATTAACCTTTTATTATAAATTCGTAAGTCATAATTAATTCGTTTCCCTAGCTAAACACTTTCCTTCTCGTATTAAAAAAAATAATAATAATAAAAATCACCTAGCATATCAAAGGAAATTTATTTTTCATAAATAAAAAAATAGCGAATAATAGGGCAAATCGAGAGACGAATCGGATCATTCTCTGTTCGATAATAAAAAAAATAATAGTCAAAATTTAGAAAGCTAACTTTTTATTATAAATTCCTAATTAATAATTAATTCGTTTCCCAACTAAACACTTTCCTTTTCATATTTAAAAAAAAATAATAAAAATAATCACCTAGCATATCAAAGAAAATTTATTTTTCATAAATAAAAAAATAGCGAATAATACTGTAGACCGAGACGAATCCAATCATTCTCTGAAGAGAATTTTGCTATTTGTTTTTAGTAATCAACAAATTACTATTTGTTCGATAGTAAAAAAAATAATACTCAAAATTTAAAAAATTAACTTTCTATTATAAACTCTCAATCAATACCCATTAAATTCGAACATTAATAATACCAAATTTTCTTTTAAACCTAAAAAACTTTCTTTTTAACCGAATCCTTATTTCGACCCAATTTCTGTCTACCCTACAATAAATACTACTTAATATCACTTTAAAACAAAACGAATTATCTTTTTTCTTCGTTTTCAAATGCTTCACATTTTTAACTGAAGCAATACAAATTGGATGGGCTGGTACTTACGAGCGCCAGTGTATATTTGAACGCTGACTGCTCTCTAATATACTGCCAACGAAGACGATCCGTTATTATTACCGTTGTTGTTTACAGGCGATCGTAATCGGCGACGTCTGAAAATAGCGGCGCCGCGTTAAAATTATAACAGGCCGATGCGCTTCTGTGTGCCTGGTACACGCGGCTAATTAATTTAAATGTACCCGCTGTCCGGTTACACGCATAGATCAGAGCAGGTTCGCGCAATTGGTTCGGACGTTTATAGACGACCAAACCGTCTAGCTCGATGCTTCGATACCGTTAACTCGAAACAGCTGATCATCGACCGTGACGATTCATTCGAACAGTTTCTTGGATCTCGGCTTCTTTATCGAACTGTGAATTCTTGCATAGTTGACTTTTGATAATTGTTTACATATTGTTCCAGTTTTCTTTTACAAACTCCTTTATAGTCGCGCTTCGTTGTTTGAAATTTTGGGGTTGCTGCGACTTTTGAAATGTACGTACGCACTGTAAATGCAGTGAATACATGTTTTGGTGAAATATAAAAATTGTGGTAAACGATAAAAAAAAGTAAACATGAAAAAATATTGTTTTGCGTATAAACAACCGCTAATAGCTCGCATCTCACTATGGCGAATATATGCTTGCACGCGTAGCAATCTCCTAAATGCTGTAACATGGACTTTTATTATTTTATTATACAAAATAAGAAAATTTTATTGGACCGTTGATGATGAGATTAAATATTACAAACATTTATAAATTAATTAATAAATATATAGAGAGAAAAATTGTGGTTGCTCCGAAATGCCTAGACAACGTAAAACCAACACTAGTAATATTACAAACATTTGTAAATTAATTAATAAATATATTTATATACAGAGAAAAATTTGGGTCGCTCCGCAATGTTTAGGCAACGTAAAACCAATGCTAATAATATTACAAACATTTATAAATTAGTTAATAAATGTATTTATACAGAGAGAAAAATTGAGGTTGCTTCGTAATACCTAGACGACGTAAAACCAATGCTAATAATATTACAAACATTTATAAATTAGTTAATAAATGTATTTATACAGAGAGAAAAATTGGAGTTGCTCTGCAATGCCTAGACAACGTAAAACCAACGCTAATAATATTACAAACGTTTATAAATTAATTAACAAATATATTTATATAGAGAGAAAAATTGGAGTTACTTCGTAATGCTTAGGCAACGTAAAACCAACGCTAATAATTACTTCTTTTTTTTCTGAGAATTTTTAACAAGACCAATATATTACATTTCGAATTACCACTGTTAGGCAGCGGTTTTGGTAGATTTTAGATAGGTTTTAGAAAATTCACTCGCTACGTTAATATATTTACTTATTGAAATATTATAATTCTCGATAAAGACCGCGATCAACTGTAGAGGAAACATTAAAGATCAATAACTAGGATTATTATATATATATACACATAAATAACTCTAGGAATATTAGGTTGACACAAGTAAAAATACTCGACTCTAAGATATAACAATAAGAACCAAAAACATATTTTCGCAACGCTTGTCCCAAGAAACCGAAAATGCATCTTGGCGAGTGCTTCCTAAAATAAGTCACGAAACAAAATCACTAAGCTCAAGATTCAATATTAGGTCTATCTAATAATAAATATATTATAAAAATACATAAAACAGTTCTAATATTGAACCAAAATAATATTCCTTGTCGCCACTATAATTGCTACATTTAATCCAACTGGCGAGCGATTAATATAAAATAAACCCTTCCGATACTAACGCGGATTCTGTAGCAATCCAACGTCTCACACAAATTTTTCTTAATCGGTTCACAGAGAACGCCGCATTGCCAACATCCGGCGGAACAGCGAGCTTGGCGGAAGTTCGCGATGAAGCAACGACGGACACGGCGTTCAGACGTTTGTCGGAGGTGGATAGGATCCTGCTGGAGAGTTTGGATATCGGTCGTTCGAGGCCCAGGCCCACCGGTCGATTCTTGACGATGCACAAGAGACGCCGTAAGAGGCTTACCACGAGATCCTTAACTCAGGAGCCCGGTATCCTGGACGATATTTTCCATGGCCTGGTTCAGGTAAGCCATTGATCGTCAGGGATATAAACTTTATGTGTGTACGTAAGAGAAACCGTTTTCTGTGAATCTTATCGAGTCTGATCTTGTGTTAGAGGTATTTTCCGATGTACGCATTGTCTCCGTGTTGTTCGATTTGTCAGAGAATTTATTTTTAATTTATTTGCTTAACACTAGAACTACCGACGATTAAAGTATACTTATTTCTACCGAAGAAATCAAAGTGTACGTAAAATAATATGTAATGGAACCGAGGCAAAGGTTTATATTTTTAACAGAAAATCGCGGAAAATTTGCGCAAAGGCACCGTAGTTAATTTAGCAAATTTCCGTGAAAAATTACGAATTGGGTCATTTCGACCACTTTGGTGGTTCTAGTGTTATGGAAGAGATGCATTCTATTCTCGATGGTTGTAACTAGTACCGGCACTCTAAAGGTAGAATAAAATTCCATAAAATGGAATTTGGTGGTTCTAGTGTTAACCCTCTATGGCTACGTGTGACTTAGAAGCTACAAACTGATGTATCTATATTTTAAAAAATATCTAATAACAATACGGGCTATAGAGGGTTAATTTTTTTTATATTATTTATTAAACTGTTTAACGGTCGATTTAAAAATATCGAATGTTTTAAGGGTGAAAGGTAGGAATGTTTGCGGTAATAGGAAGAAAATTAGTAGCTTATTCTTGTTTAAAGGGTTCTTCGAGTTTAAGTTGTGACACACTGACCTAGATATACAACAAACTCATTTGTTAGTACTTAGACTTGGGCGTTGCATATTGCTGACTGTCGTTGGACTTACCGGTTAGTATCTAAACTTTAGTGCTCCATATTACTATCTTTGATGAAAGTTGTTGGAAAGGTGGTTCATAAATTATCATTAATCCGGAGTAATCGAATTACGTTGTATCGGTACATAAACTATATCCATAAAATTATCATACGTTTAACTCGTGTTTATGAAATTTTGAACCAAGCGTTACCGTGCTTAGTTCGTTGTTTAATTATTTTGTTAAATATCGAAGTAAGATTAGAAGGAGGATTGATTAAATAATTTTTATATTTTTCAATTATCGAACCTTCTCAATTTTTATATTTTCGAATTATAGAACCATTTAAATTTTTCTACTTCCGAACTATAGAACTTTTTAAATTTTCAAATTTTTCTATTTTCAAATTATCGAACTCTTTAAATTTTTCTACTTCCGAATTATCGAACTTTTTAAATTTTCAAATTTTTCTATTTTCGAATTATCGAACTTTTAGATTTTCAAAGTTTCGAATTTTTAAGTATTCCAAGCTTTGAATTTTCAAATCTTTAAATTCTACAAACTCCGGATTTTCTACTGTAAATGGTTCAAAGTTTTGAAGTTTTCACGTCTCAGACTTTTCGAGATCCTTCGAAAATAGATTTCAATGTTACAAGCAATGTAGAGAAGAAACTTTACGGATTTTCAAAATAGTTTCCTAACTAAAAGATAGTCATTTCCTCTCCAGGGACTATTCCAAACTTTCTGAGATACACGATGCATTGTTTACAACGTCGATGTAGGTCCTGAATAAGATTTCGTAATTCATTTAACTCTTTATATTATATTCCTTTGAATACTTGATACGAAATGAAGATTTAAATTTTCTAGCCATTCGTTTCAACTTTTTAACAAAATTAAAAAATGCAACAAATTATGAAATAACCCTAAATCTTTAGTTTTCCAAAAATAATCAGAATCCATAAAAAAGTCTCTTTCGTAAAAATAAATCTAAAAAAAGAAACATATCTCAAGTATCGTTTCTTTATTTTTTCTTTATTCTCATTGTACGCTACAAAATTACAAAAAGCAATCTAAAATTTTATAAGGTTGTACTTGAAAAAAATCGGTGATTAATTTTTTGTGGACAGTTGATAGACAATAATTTATCGTTCGTTTTTATTCCCGGTCAGTTTTGCACAATTTGTTAGAATGGAATAAAAATGGGTTAATTAAAATCAAACTTTCTAATCGGATCGATAAAATCCGAAGTGGTTAAAGGGCTTAAACTGTTAATTGTAGCGGAAAACCGATTTTAGCAGTCAAACGACTAAAACCTTTGAGCGATTTAACCGGTTAAACGCTAATACGGCATTATTGGTCAGAAATGATCTCAATGGTGGATGAAAATCATTAATTCTGTTTTCAAGTAAATTTAAGCGCTCGTTGGTTCCTACATTCGACAGGGAAACAAATATTTATGTAATTTAGACACGCGTGTAATATGGCTGACGGAAACAGATTCCTTTTGCATTTCTTAATCCTTTTTTAATCTGCTGACAAAAGAAGCTACCGATGTATAACAAGTATACTATAAAATTGTAATAATTATAAAATTATCAGAAAAGAAATAACACCAGATTTTGCAGCTATTGAGTTTTTTTAAGTAGATGATAATAAATTTCTAAGTTCAATTTAATCTACACTAATATGTTTCATTTACTAAAAAAGAATAACTTTTTTTTATTTCGTTTAAAAAGAAAACCGCATTTTAATCAAATTTATTCCGATACATTTGTTTCAAAAGTTACAATAATCAACTTGATTAATTAAAAAATTTGTTTAAATGCTGCTATTTAAAAATTCTTTTAATCTTTAAAATGCAGCTGTTTAAAAATTTGTTTAATCTTTAAAATGCAGCTGTTTAAAAATTTTTTAATTTTTTAAATGGAACTTCCATATAATTCTCCTTATTCATTTTATTTATTAATTAAAAGAAATATTACAAAATAGTAATAAATAAAGTGCTACTTAGTTAAATTGAATGAATGATATTTTTTTTTCTTTTTCTTTTTCTTTCTTAATATACTTATAAATTTAATAGACACATAGCCGGTTCTTTATACATACACACTCAAAGGATCAATACTCAATCTTGTGCTTAATGGCATAAGGGTACATTTAGGAGCACATCCATCGAAGTTTCAACTTGTTCCATGCTTTTAAAGTAAAGAAAGATGAAATCCTTGTATCTCACCTCCATTTAGACCTCCTTAGAGCTTTTGAAAGTGTGCTTCTTTTTTAATTTAACTTCACGTCGACCTTTGAAAGCAGAACATTTATATCGTACTAAAAAATTCACTAAATTTTCACTTTTTTTATTAATAAAATATATTCTTGTGTTCTCTGGAACTTTAATACGTATTAAAAATGTGTTTAACAACGGTAAAAATTTTTTATTAATTCACGATTCCGTTTACGTAAAAATTGAATAGTATTTATCATTTATTATTCATTTATTTAACTCAAAATTCTGTTTTAACGTTTATGATCGTTTATATATCAACAATATATAGTTTAAATAATCAGCTACTTTTTCTATAGCTGACTACATTATGTATTTATAAATGCTTTAAAATTTTACGCGCTATGATCTTTTTCTGTTATCGGTATTTTAATTAATTTTAATTGTATTAAATTCAATATCGTTTTTACCAAATTTATAGCTGATAAATAGGATATGAAAATTAATAACTACATATAATTAATCTCCTTTTAATTCGATTACTAATACATTTAACAAATAATTAGGAATACAAAAAAAATGTGTAATAATTATGGTGTATGATAGATTAGAATTTTTCGTGTTACTTTGAAATACGTTAAAAACATTACCTAATGTGTAAAAAGGAAGAAAGTTATCTTTGATTCACACGTTCGTATAAATGGACTGCACCCAAAAGTCGAAACCCATCCCCTAGAGTAAGTTGAAGAGTGATGACCCAGTTTAAATTTAATTAACAGCTCTAAAAAATTATATTCGCTAAAGTAATATTAATATTAATATTTGCAATATTCGGTACAATACTAACAACTTGACTCCTACTTTTTATTTATTTATTTTCTTTTTTTATTTAGTAAATTCGCAAGTTTCAGAGAAATAGTTTGAAACACAGTATTTAAAAATTAATATTCACTATTATTACTAAAAAAAATAATAGTAATCTATTGAAAATATTTCTTAAGAACGGAAGATTTGTAATTATAATTATTCCAACGAAAATAATTCAAAACAAAATATTTAAGAAGCTCACTATTTCTACTAAGATCCGTACTATAATTTTCCACATAGATTCTCGCTAATGATTTTTAAAAATCAATTTTAGCTAACACATCACTATAATTTCCCACATAGATTTTCATAAATGATTTTTAAAAATCAATTTTAATTAACACATCACTATAATTTCCTACATAGATTTTCACAAATGATTTTTAAAAATCAATAACTAATACGACTTGCATTTGTTCAACTATTTCTAAGCATATACTTCAAAAAATTTCTTTTAAATCCCGCGTTATTAGAATTTATGACAGAAAAGCTCAAAATAAAATCGATCGTTTTTCTCTAAAAGTATTCTAAAATAAAATACCATAAAACAAATCGTAACAGTAAAGTTAATATTACAAATTTTATACAAGAACGAATCAGGGGTTGCGACTTCGGTACATTTCCTCCAGCGTCGTACGTTGGGTAGAGCTTGCTGTTGCTTCGACGTAGATAATCGCGTGATGCTCGCACATTATTTATCCGTGTAAATTACACTAAGGGTTTCGATTAACAGGACCACGTTCCTGGGCCTTAATGATTTATCATATGACCGAGAAGTGGACACGGTTGTTCCATTACAATGGCATTGTACTCGGGGACACGTTTCTACCCTTTCTAACCAGCCAAACTGTTCATTTCACCGGTACTGATCTATTGTGGCTTGATGATTTGTTGCAGTGCGTGTTACAAAAGGCCGGAAACTGGCGATTTAATGCGTTCACGCTGGAAACGGTGACAGGAGGTAAGCAATTAAAAAAAAGAAGGAAAAAAGAAAGAAAATTACGCGTCTTCTGTGGTTCGTTAAAACGCGATCTTATGAATACAAAAATTTGCAAACTGTATCTAAAAATTGGAAATATTTTTTCCAAGAGTTAAATTAAAAGTTAAAGAGAAAATTTACCCTTTGCACTCGAGGGCTCCGGAGCGGAGCAATTTAAAATTTGTCTTCAAACTCGAGGGCTCCGCTATGGAGACAATGCAAATAATATTTAGTCCATACCATAAGGACAAAGACAAATCACTTTTGCCGACAAATAACGATCGCGGCTCGCGGATAATCACGTTCTCGATAACAGCATATTTTTAATTCAAATTTATACCCCGATATAACAAATAAAAGAAGAATTTGTGAGAATTACAATGATATTGAAAGTAGTAACGATGAATTACAAAATGTAATAACGTTATAGTTTTTTGTTCTCTTATATACCACAACATTTGAATCTATAATCGATTAAAAAAAAAAAAATAACATACAATGATGTCTTTCCTCGCTGATAATATGAATGAAAAAAAACTTCGTGTGCAAAGGGTTAAGCGATAAAATAATTTTTTTAATATTTTTACCCCAGTGAAATAATTTTGTTGTATTTATTGAATTTTTTTGCTTCTCCCATATTTTGTGGAAATCGAAAGATTTTAGAAGAATATTTTTTAATCAGGTCAGGATATTGTCTTAGAACGTTTCGATAGAATTTTGAAAGCAAAGGAAGCGATTAAGCGTAGAATGTTTGATGGGAATATTTAATTATGAATAATTAGAGATCGCGTCGAATTGGTTTATTCCGTTTTAACTATTTTGAGTCTACAACGAATCGAAAATCATATTTACTCGGCCAGTGAAAATTGGACGAAACGTGTTAAACTAATTATGGAAGTCGTTGGCGTTTGTAATGGAATTTTCGATTGGAAAGTTGAAAGTAGGAGGTTTTTCTGTGGGGAGTTTAAAATATTCAGCGAGCTTCCGGGGAACGGGGATGGCGTAAGTCAATTTGAAGTGATTAATATTTTTAATGCATTTGGCGACGTAAGACAGAAGAATCTTGAAATAAATTAATTCTTTCTATTTTGTTGCGTTACACCATTTTCGTTTGAATTAAAATAAATAGTCTTAAGAAAGATATTTCCCAAAAACAAAATTATATAAATTAGAACATGCACGTTATTGTATAATTATTATTATATAATTAAAATGTAACAACAGGATAATCTTTGTATTTTAATTTATAAAATATTAAAATATACAGCATACTTTCTTTCATATTTTATAATATTATATATTTTGTAATAAAAATGGAATTTCATAATTGTGTTCGAAAAAATATTTTTAGTTTTCACATTTTTATTATAATTTAAATATTGATGTCTTAGGTTTCGTTAAAGACGTTCCTAAAAATGATAAACCACCCAAGATGTTCGTTTTATCGGATTGTTGACGGGATTCTTGCGGATTTTTGTGTATAATGTTTTATTAATACCTCGCCTTACCACCGGAGAATGTTTACATTATCCGCGTACTGAAAGCTTTAGCGTTGTATATATTTTATAAAGCAAACTAGCTGCTACAACGTTTTACTTCTGCCCCGTTAACGTTGTAAAATATCTTCCAGAGACAAAGCGCTTTACCGGAGAAGTCGTATTTGTCTCTTTATCTCATGAATTCAAATGGAAAAAATGTTGTATCAAGGATATGTTGCTGTCAACTTTTACGAATCAACGATTAACGGCAAAAGAAAATTTTTTTTCTCGATCCTGGATAATTGATTCGTGCATTTAGAAGATAGAATATGTATTCAGGTACTTGGAATAATAGAAGATTAATTTTTTCTACAGAATTAATTTGAGATATAGTATTTGAAAATTAATATTCAGAATTTTTACTAAAAATAAATACAATAATAGTAATTTATTGAAAATATATTTTTCTTTTGAATAGAAGATTAATTTTTGCTAAGGAAATAATTTTAAAATTGATATTCAGGATTTCTACTAAGAAAAAGATAATAGTAGTGATTTATTGAACATATTTTTTTTTAAATGGAAGATTAATTTTTGTTACAGAAGTAATTTGAAAATTAATATTCAGGATTTTTACTAAAAAAAGATAACGGTAGTGATTTATTGAAAATATTCTTTTTAAAAATGGAAGGTTAATTTTCGCTACAGAAATAATATTTATAATACAGTATTTAAGAATTAATATTCACGATTACTTCTAAAAAAAAATAATGGTAATCTATTGAAAATATATTTTTCTTTTGAACAGAAGATTAATTTTCGCTACAGAAATAATTTGAAATGCAGTATTTAAGAATTAATATTCACGATAATATTTTTTTACTACTAAAAAAATAAAAGCAATCTATTGAAAATATTTTTTCAGAAATAGAATATTAATTATTGCTACGAAAATAATCCAAAGCATAGTATTTAAAAACTAATATTCACGATTACTACTAAAAAAAAATAATTTTCACAATTTCCATTTTTAAAACAATTAAATTAATCGTGCAAAAACAACACTACCCTCTTTCTTTAGCGATAAATCCGAATCCTTTACAAACAAGGCAAGCTTCGATCAGCCAAAAATCTGCCACAAACAACAATACAGAATACATAATTCAACACCAGAACTGAATTTTTCAGCAGAACTTGGTATCCCAGTATTAACTAGTATCCAAGCAACAAAAAAAGAGAAAAAAAAAAAGAAAACAAGTCGACAAAAGCTTTCCTTTTAGCCAAACACCCAACGATCTATCATTCCACGTCAAAAACTCGGACGTGCAAAAAGCAGTCGAACACGATATCGAAAAAAGCGCGGTTCCCTTGTTGAATGTAACCATTTCGGTTTTAGAATCCGCGGGAATCCCTACGATCCGTCGCGATTCAATATTCATACGCGGTGTGATTTATTCGGTTCGTGTTGGGCCCGACTGAGAAAAGCGCGATATTTACTAGAGACCAGAAACGTCTTGGATTGAATGGCTGGTTGGCTCTTTCACCGTTGTTAACCCGAATATGGCCATCATCTTGCTATAGGAACACCTTGCCTCCATTTTATTGTTCTCCAAGTTGCACAAGTTTGAACGATAGATATTGATAGAACTTTCCAGTGGATTTCAATAATTATTTATTAATAACAGAAGGAAAAAATATTAAACAGAACTGAATGCAGAAAACCAATACGATATTCAATCCGTAAATTAAAAATGGACACGAAGGAAGAACGGTTTGACGACATTTTTTATATGAATTAAAAATGGACACGAAGGGAGAACGGTTTAACGACATTTTTGATATCCAGACGAAGGTGTCGAAGGAATTAAAAGCCAACCAAAGGGAAGAAAAAATTAATTAAAGAGAACTAAATACAAAATTCAAATACGATATTCAATCCATAAATTAAAAATGGATACGAAAGGAGAACGGTTTGAAGACATTCTTAATATCCAGACGGATGTCTCAAAAGAATTGAAAACCAACCAAAAGGAAGAAAAAATAAATTAAACAGAACTGAATACAAAATTCAAATGCCATATTCAATCCATAAATTAAAAATGGACACGAAGCGAGAACGGTTTGACGACATTTTTGATATCCAAACAAATGTGTCGATGGAATTAAAAGCCGACCAAAAGGAAGGAAAAATAAATTAAACCGTACTGAACGCAAAAGTCAAATACGATATTCAATCCATAAATTAAAAATGGACACGAAGCGAGAACGGTTTGACGACATTTTTGATATCCAAACGAACGTGTCGATGAAATTAAAAACCATTCCAAAGGAAGACTATTGTAAAAGCTTCCAACGATTGAAAGAACTCTCGCAACGTTACATTGACATAGGGGAGAAAAGACTATATTGAACATTGTAATTAATGGAATTTATATATCTTGATTTCTCGTTTTTTTAATTAAGTCAGTCTCGCAACTTTTTACACAGACCGTGTATTTTCGTTATCTTCGTTACCATGCAATGGAAAACGACTTCACCGAGGAAAACGAACATATCGATTCGAAGTCGGACATTTTCAACAGATATCTGCTACATATCTTTTTATTCTGTTGCTGCATATCAAATTGATAATTTAAATTGGGAACTTTGATTTGAAATGACTTTTATCCTAATTAATGCATTTATTTAAAATAATTTCTGTTGGCTTGTTCGTATAAACGATCCGCGAGAAAAAGAGGAAATATCAGTTTTAACAAATTTTGAGTTTAACATTATCTTTTACGATTCTATGCGCGCTCTTTGTTACCGGATATGTCGCATTACGAATTAAAATTTACCGAATTTTACGATAGTTATGAAAAATTGTAATCTACAACGAAATACTGTAAAATGTTAGAGAGAAATAATTTAAGAAAAGGGAATATCGAAATCATAAGTAAATTTGTTGGTACAGTTACGTTTGTTCTATCTTCTTATGTATTACTTGAATTTTCTTTTTTTTTTCTTTTTTTTTTTCTTTTTTTTTCTTCCACTGTTGGTTTTATTTTTCTTCTCTTTTTTTTTTGTTCTTTAGAATTTTTCTGGTTTGAAGAAACAGTTTCGTATTACTATTATTTAAAATCCGCGAGGCTTTAACTTAACGACACGCTAGCTCGACTTACGTATTAGATTGTCTTCTCGTTTAATATCAAGTTGCGTTTGATTTCCAGGACGATCATTACCGGTGCTGTGCGTACATCTTTTTCACTGGTACGGGCTTCTGCAACATTTCAACCTGGACGTGGTAACCGTGTGGAAATTATTCGGTAAGCAATGTAAACGAGTTTGTAAGTACGATTTTAGAAAATATTTTAGGGCTAAACCATTTTTATTCGAAAAGTGTTTCGTGATTTTTAACCTTTTAAGAAGGTTGTTTCGCGATTTTTGAGAAATTATTTGAGGAAAGCGCTTAACAATTCGAGGAAATGTTTTTGAAAGAACTAGAATCAACTGAGATTCATTTCTTTTTATTAATTCTCTAATTTATATGAAAAATATTCTAACAGAAATTAATTTCTTATTATTAATTTTAAATTTATATAAAAAAGATTTTAACTGAAATTAATTTCTTATTATTAATTTTGAATTTATATGAAAAATATTCTAACTAAAATTATTTCCTTTTTATTAATTTTCTGATTTATATGAAAAAGATTCTAACTGAAATTAATTTGTTATCATTAATTTTTAAATTCATATGAAAAGAATTCTAACTGATATTAATTTCTTATTATTAATTTTTTAATTTATATAAAAAAGATTCTAACTAAAATTAATTTCTCGTTAGTAATTTTTAAATTTATATGAAAAAGATCCTAACTAAAGAAATTAAAAATCTCTTTTTATTAACTTTTAATTTGGTATATAAAAAAGATCCTAATTAAGAAACGATCCAATTAACGGAATGAAAACACAATAAACTACAATAAACGTCCTTTAAATTTTAACAATAAACCTTTCCATTATTCATTCTTTCCTCTTATTCCCACGAAGAGTTCATCGTCAGATCCCCAAGAAATAAGCGAACGCAAGCAACCGGGCTACAATATTCACGCAGAAGCACAGCCATTCACGAACATATTTTTACGTTTCACGATGGATCCGTTTCTCTCTGTTCGGCTCCGTTACTAAATATTATAGCACGGAGCATATGGCATAGGTTTACTTAACGCGTTTGTGGAATCGAACGGTCGCTACCACAATATCTTTCTCTCCGTGTGTTTCGCTGACGTATCGCGACCGTTTCCCTGATACTGCGTTTTCCGCGAAAGGCAGAATCTGCGTTAACCTCAATATTAACCCTTTCCACTTGAAATACGACTCTGTGAGACACTTCGATCATTTATTAATAGTATCTATCGTACATTTTTCATATAGGGTAGACCGAGGCGAATCGGATAATTTTCTGTTCGATAATAAAAAAAATAATAGTCAAAATTTAGTAAATTAACTTTCTATTATAAATTCATAATTAATAATTAGTTGAGAAACTAAACACTTTTCTTCTCGTATTAAAAAAACATAATAATTAAAGTCACCTAACATGTTAAAGAAAATTTATTTTTTTATAAATAAAAAAGTAGCGAATAATAAGATAGACCGAGGCGAATCGGATAGTTTTCCGTTCGATAATAAAAACAATAATAGTCAAAATTTAGAAAGTTAACACTATTATAAATTCATAATTAATACCCACTTACTTTGAACATTGATAATAAAAAAATTTTTCAAACTTAAGAATCTTTCTGTTGACCGAATTCTTATTTTGATCCAATCGTCTCGATCTACTAATATATTTAATTAAAGTATGAAATTCTAAATAATAATATCATTATTAAATAATAATAAATTATAATAATATTAAATAATATTATTAATAAGTCGGAAAACGAAGAGTTAATGATTGTTAAAAGAGAAACTAGTAATGAGGAACCATATCTATAAATTGGAATCCCACAATAAAAACGAACGCTACAATCGAAAGCTTGGACAAAAATCAATTTTTTAAGATAAAAGATATTAAGTACGAATTTATGATAAAAAGTCAGCTTTCCAAATCTTTACTATCTTTTCACCGTCGAAAGAAAATTATCCGATTCGCCTCGGTCCGCCATTTTATTTTTTTACATTGATACCGTTGGTTCTCAGAAACCAACGACGTCTAAGCGAAAAATTCAGCGTCGGTCCGCCGGGACTTGTTAACTTTTATCACTGAATTGCAAGTGTGTATAGCATAATTTCATGTCTCCAGGGTAACAGACATTTTTTCTTTCTTTTCTATAATTACATAATACTACAAAGTAGATCTTACACTGCGACAAAATGGAGACTCGCGACTCAACTACCTCTCCTCTCCAGCGTAAACGTTCTGGCGATTAACTTTTGGGTGCAAAAAAATACAATTAAATCCTCTATCGGGAAAAAACGAAATTACTTTCCGAACAACCCAATAAAAACGTAAAATAATAATAATTTAATTGAATTTCTTGTTATAGGGTGGGACTCAAATAGTCTCACCGTGACGCATGGGTTCACGAATGGTACTTATTGAAGCAGATCCTTTTCCTTAAGTCGAGGTGGGACTAAAAATCTCCCACCATGCATTACGATGCGTCAAAAAGGTGGGACACTTTTAATCCCAGCGTGCCTCAAAGAGTTAAGTCACACGGCGCCATAGAGGATTAATTCGGGAACAAATCGATTCGAAATCATCGAACGGAAAGATGAGTTCCGTATTATTACCTTCTGTTCTGATTTTTTTTTTTCTGCACGAAATTTTTACGTCATCATCAGCTCTAGAATACAGGTCGGAAGCTATTCGTCACCATTAAATATTCAAAAGGGGAGAGTCCCGCGAAGAGAAACGGCCCCTTTTACGCGCTGTACATATTCGTATTTATAGACCGCGTGTGATGCTTATTATTTATTTATTCTGTGTAAGATTTCCATACAAACAGGATTTATGTAACGGCATGTATGAAAGAGTAGAGAGAGAGAGAGAGAGAGAGCGCGAGGAGGGGTGGTGTGTGAATATTTAAGCCGAGCTCGATCGGTCGGGTAAAACAAACTTAAAGTACGTGTGGATAATTGTTGAAATTTCGTAGGATAGAGGGGTTAATGGATAATGTTGAAAGAAATATTAGTGGTGATCGAACGGGTGTTATTTGCTTCACAATGTCGAAGCTGTTTTATCGAACGGAGAAATTTATAATCTACGGTGGATGAATTAACGATCTCGTGGATCTCGTTTGCAGATGTTAAAATTGATGAGATTAATCAAATTCTTGCCGATTTATATTGTTGAAGTACATTAAAAGTGTATTTTTCTGTGAAATTGTTGTTGACCATTTATTCGCGCACAGCTTTAAGATCGATTCTCTTACCTCGAATGTTTTTTTAAAATTGATCGTACCCTCGTGTGTTTAAAATTTGTCTCAGTTTTAAGAGAAATACAGAGAAGTTGCTGTTAATATACATATTTTTCATTTCGTAAGCTTGAAAACATTTTTTTTTTTCCAATTAAAGAAGTGATAATGAAAAAATTGTATCGAAATATTTAATCGCGGAAAGGTAATAATTTATCAGAATTTTTTCGCATTTTTGTTTTGTCTATTTTTTTTTAAACAGTGGATTACTATGTCATCTATGAATATCTTAAGAAATTAACAGTTTCATGAAAGCGTGTTCCGTTTAGCTACTTGTTTCATATTTGTTTATTATAGTTTGGTTTAAAAGAAAATTTAAAGGTACAAGCGTAGATTCATGAATCTAAAAGCAGTCGAGGCACATAGCAAGATTGTAAAGGAGTCGCTCGTGATGACATTTCGATCTAGCCTTGAGCAGCAACCAATTAGTTCTGCATAAAGAACAGTTTCAATACTTGCGATGAATATACTTGTACTTAGCAAACGCTTAAAAGCGTTCAACAATTCCAATTGGAAGGGACGCCATTGTAAAAGCCTCAACGTTATTGCTCTTCTCTTCTAATGCAGTAATGTTTGAGATAAGCTTTGGAGATTAAGCAATATCTCCCAATCTGTCTCTTTTAGTGTAACGCAAAAGCTGTTACATTGATTAATACTATTTTATATTTAAAAAAATATTGACGCGCTTTAAACTATGGAATAATTAACAATTTTTACAAAACTGTGGAACGAAGTCAAGAAAGTAAAAATATTAGCTATTTAATTTCAGTATTTTAAATATTTTAAATAAAATTAAATAAAATTAAATAAAAATTAATACAAGTAAAAAAAAAAAGAATAACCATAATACCGAATTTTTAACGCAAGTTTTTTTTTTATTCGAAACATATTTCCATATAGAAGACCATAATAAATATAATTATTTTTCATAAAAACAACACGATGCATTAATTTTCCTATCATATCGACCCACGCTCAAAAACTACAAATAGCATAGAGAACTCCATTCATAAGTAGCTCCGTTCCTCCTGTATCTCAGACCCAGCTTATCATTTAAACTTAATCTCTGCCTAAAACTCCCACGCGAGACCCAATGAAACACAGCAAACAAAATTTAATCATCCTCATTCTCGTTTTGATTGCAGCCTTCATCGAGGAGGGTTATCACAGTACAAATCCTTACCACAACAGTATACACGCGACCGACGTGACTCAGGCGATGCATTGCTTCCTTCAAGAGGAAAAAGTGAGTACCCCCTCGGTTTTACGACCGCCGAGAGGATGAAGCGTAATAAAGTGTGTGTAACATTGTAAATTTACAGATTAGGACGCACTTAACCAACTTAGAAATTATGGCTTCGCTGATTGCCGCTGTGACGCACGATCTGGATCATCCAGGCGTCAATCAACCGTTTCTGGTTGCCACTAGTAATCATTTGGCTGCTCTCTATCAAGTAAGTCGATACGATTTTAAACAGATTTATGTCTCGAGTACAATTTCGCGAGGAACGATCGTTGACGATGAACTGATTGCAGAATACGTCGGTTCTCGAGAATCATCATTGGAGGTCGGCGATAGGATGCCTTCTGGAGAGCGGGGTTTCCGATCAACTGCCAGCAAACGTGAGGCCAGAGCTTCAACAGCACATCAGCTCGTTGATTTTGGCCACGGACATCACGAGACAGCAAGAGTTTCTCGTTCGATTCAAGGTGAGCTCTTGAAGACCTCGTTAGCCCCCTTAACACACATACTCGTATCTTGGATGGTTATATTTGATTTGTGAACCTGTCTGTGTCTGACAAGCCGGTTGTCAGTGTGCTCGTTTATTCTAGTGGACGGAATCAATGATTTGTTTGGATGGTTTGTATCGAATGGTTTATGCATCTTGTGGAACGTATGCTATTAAAACCATTGTTGCTTTTATTTTGTTACTATCATAGATATGATAATTTTCTATATCGTGCTAATTTTTATATTTTATCAAGTCTGTATTACAACACTTACAATTACTTGTATATTTTTGGTGTACAAGAAAGCGAATTAAAAAAATTAATTTTATTTCTGCATACATAATATGAATTCAGACCAAAAAAAAAAAAAAAAAAAAAAAAAAAAAAAAAAAAAAAAAAA